>JAOTQR010135679.1:0-21345 GCA_025774065.1 Solanum ossicruentum | reverse complement strand
AGATCCATTTGGACTGCATTGTTTCATGATACAGAGATATGTACTAGAGATCATCAACAGGCGCACCATTACAGATCTCTATTGCAGTCAGCTGAGTTGGTGAGCCCTCTTGTACTCTAGAGGGTTCTCATTTACATCTTCATTTAGCTTTTAGAGTCAGACATTAGAAAAACTTTATTTTGATTTGAGATAGTCTTAGGTCTATTATTGACACCAATTACCAGTTGATAAATGCTTCAAAGGCTAGTGTTGATTTGTTGACTAGATATTTTTTGAGCTAGTTCCTTTCATACAAGTCTCATGGACTTGATTTGGACCATTTATATATTGAGACTTGTCCACCCATTTACTATATTTAATTTTTTATTTATATGTTGAATGTTGATTGAATGAATGTGATAAAGCTAAGGGGTTTGCTTGGGAACTATAAATAGTCTAAAGTGTTGGTCATATCTAGGGTACCCTACTAAGACATGACAAATTTGGTATAGAGCACAAATTTCAAGTGCCCTAAAGAGTCTACGAAGTCGTGTCTAGTCGAGCCTTATTTTCAGGTATGTTATGTACCTCACTTTATAAGCAGGAGGCTATAGGACATTAGGAATTTTTACACTTCTTTCATATTCTGATTTGTGAGATAGAATTAACCTCTATGAAAAACTCTCATTTTATTCATGTGTTATGGATTCAGAGAATTGTGATCATACCTCCAAGAGGAGCAGTTAGATGAAGAATGTGTCCTGCTAGACAAAATGTTAGCCTACTTGAGCCCCAGGATCATGAAGAACCCATAGGCCCAGCTATCCCTGCTGAGCAACCATCACAAGCTGAAATTTTGAATATTAAGCTTCGCTAGGCTATCCAGGCTTTAGCCAGGTTGTGACAATACCTGCTACTAGAAAAGGAGTGGATACATAGGATCTGCAGGACAAACCCAGAGTCTGTGAGTTCTTAAGCATGAACTCGCCCAAGTTCATAGGGTCCACACGCTGTGAGGATGATCTTGAGAACTACATTAATGAGCTTCAAAAAGTGTTACTGGTGATGCATGTGGTTGATCTTGATAGAGTTGATTTATCTTCCTACTAGCTCAAAGGTTTTGCTAGACTGAGGTTTGATCAGTGGAAGAAGGGTAGACGTGAGGAAGCCCTTGCGCTGACTTGGGCAGTGTTCAAGAAAGCTTTCTTGGGGCATTTCTTTTCAAGAGAACTGAGGGAGGCCAAGGTAGAAGGGCTCTTGAATCAGAAACAGGGCTCTATGAATGTGCAAGAGTATGAGCTCAAGTTCTCCTAGCTATCCCATCATGCTCCGAACATGGTTGCAGATATGAGGGGGAGAATGGGGTTGCATGTTGACAAGTTGAACAAACGGCCGAAGAAAGATGGAAGGGAGCTATGCTTGTGAGTGATATGGATATTGGGAGGTTGACAAATTATGTACAACAACCTAATGAGGTGAGGCAGAAAGACAAGGAGGAGTACAAAAACAAAAGGGTCTAAACATCTAGCTATGAGGTTTGAAAGAGAGGGAATGGGAATGGCAACCAATTTCAGTCAGGGGCAGCACCATCATCTACTAGTGCACTTATACCCAAAAATAGGTATGAACAAAGGTCCCAGAATTTTGGAGCCCAAATATCTCAGTCATAGGCTAGTGTGGTTCAAGGTTCACGAGGTAAGCCACCATGTGGTAAGTACGGCAAGTTGCACTTGAGAAAGTGTTGTGAAAAAGGTTATGCATGTTACAAGTGTGGCCAACTGGGTCACCTCCAAAGGATTGTCCGAGGTGGGCTGATAAGGCTTAGCCTTCTATACCATCCCACCTGCTAGAGGAAACTACAAAGGTTCTATGTCAGGCCCAAGAGGAGCTACAAACCATTTGTATGCCATAGGTAGTCACCAAGATCAGGACAACTCCCCAGATGTTTTGATGGGTATGATTCAAGTCTTTAATTCGTAATTGCTACGTTTTGATAGATCCTGGTGTGACATTGTCTTTTATGTCCCCTAATATGGCTAATAGATTTGATAGAAATCTTGAGTGTTTTATTTAACCCATTGATGTTTCTACTTTAGTTGGTGAGTCTATTCTAGCTGAAAGAATGTATAGAGATTATGTAGTATCTATCTACCATAGGGATACTCTTGTCGATTTGATTGAGTTATTGATGATTGCTTTTGATGTGATTCTTGACATGGATTTGGTTCACGCCTGTTATGCCTCCATTGACTGTCGGACTCTAACTTTTAAGTTCTAATTCTCAAATAAATCAGTCCTAAAGTGGAAGGGTGATTCTGTTACACCTAAGCGTAAGTTTATTTCCTACCTTATGGCTAGAAGGTCATTCTATAAAGGTTTTGTATATCACCTCTTGCGAGTCAAGTATGATAATGTTGAGCCTCCCACTCTTAAGTCAGTTCCCATCGTGAATGATTTTCTTAAGGATTTGCCTAGAGTCCTTCCTGATAAGGAGATTGAGTTTGAGATTGATGTTCTCACCGATACTCAGCCGATCTCGATTCCACCTTATAGGATGTCCCATACTGAGTTGAAATAATTGATAGAGCAATTAAAAGATTTGTTAAAGAAGGGATTTATTAGGGTGAGTGTTTCTCCTTGGGGTGCTCATTTCCTGTTCGTGCTAAAGAAAGATGGGTCTCTCAGAATGTGCATTGATTATAAGAAACTGAACATGGTCACAATAAAGAATAAATATCCTCTCCCCAGGATAGATGATCTATTTGACCAACCTCAGGGTGTCTATTGCTTCTCAAAGATAGACCTCAGATTTGTTTATCATCAGTTGAAGATAAGGGAATATGACATCCCAAAAATAGCCTTTAAGACTCAATATGGCAACTTTGAGTTCTTAGTCATGTCCTTTGGGTTAACTAATATGCTTGTAGCCTTCATGGATTTTGATGAACTGGGTATTTAGATAGTACCATGATATGTTCATGATTGTGTTCATCAATGACATTTTGGTGCATTCGAGAGATGAGAAGGAGCATGCCAAGCACCACAGAATTTTCCTCCAAACCCTCAAAGACCATGAGTTATATGCGAATTTTCGAAATATGAATTTACGCTTAAGTCAATGACTTTTCTAGGCCATATAGTATCGGGTGATAGTATTCAAGTAGATACCCGAAAGATTGAAGTGGTTAAGAACTAGCCCAGACCAACCTCTACGACTAACATGAGGAGTTTCTTGGGTTTGACAGGCTACTACAACAAATTTGTTGAAGGAGTTTCTTCCATATCCTGACCATTGACAAAATTGACTCAGAAGAAGGTCAAGTTTCAATGGTTCGATGAATATGACAAGAGTTTCCAAGAGTTGAAAGCAAGATTGACTACTACACTAGTTTTAACCTTGCCTGATGAGATAGAGAATTTTGTGATATATTTTGATGCATCAAGAGTGAGATTGGGTTATGTGCGGATGTAGAGGGGAAAAGTGATAGCTTATGCTTCTAGACAACTTAAGGTCTATGAGAAGAACTATCCAATCCATGATCTTGAGCTGGCAGCAGTGGTGTTTGGTGCCACTACCTATATGGAGTACATGTGTATTTGTTTACTAACTACAAAAGCCTGCAATACATCTTCAGTCAGAAAGAGCTCAATCTGTGGCAGAGGAGATGGTTGGAGTTGCTCAAAGACTATGACATGAGAATTCTCTACAACCTAGGTAAATCTAACATTGTTTGTGACACTTTTAGTAGGTTTTCAATGGGTAGTATGACCTATGTTGAGAAAGGGAAGAAAGAGTTTGCTAAGGAAGCGCATGGATTGGCTCGATTGGGAGTTCAACAGGAAGAGAATGATGAAGGAGGAGTCAATGTGCAGAATGGGTTTGCTTCAACTTTTGTAGCAGAGGTGAAAGAAAAGCAAGACCAAGATCCTATTCTACTTTAATTAAAAGAAGTTGCCCATAAACAGAAAGTGATGGTTTTCTCCAAATGGGGAGATGGTGTGTTTCGATACCAAATTAGATTGTGTGTACCAAATGTTGATGGTGTTCAAGATTGAATATTATGGCTGAAGCCCATAGCTCTTGATATTCCATTTATCCTGGCTCAACCAAGATATACCACGACTTGAGGGAAGTCTATTGGTGGAGCGCAATGAAGATGGATATTGCTGAGTTTATTTTCAAGTGCCCGAATTATGAACAGGTTAAAATTAAGCATCAAAGGCCATGAGTATTGGCTCAGAACTTTGAGATTCGTTAATGGAGATTCCTAAATGAAAGTGGGAGATGATCAACATGGACTTCGTTATAGATCTACAGAGGTCTTGAAAGCAACCTGACTCGATTTGGTTAATTGTGGATAGAATGACTAAATCAACTCATTTCGTAGTAGTTAATTGTGAGGATGCATGGAGTTTGCTTGTCCATCATCTTGGACAGAGGAGCTCAATTCACATCCGAATTTGGAGATCTTTTAAGAAAGGACTAGGTTCTAAGGTGAATTTGAGTACCGCCTTTGTTCCCCAAATATATGGCGAGGAAAAGCATACCATTTTGACTTTTGAGGATATGTTTAAGCGAAACTAGGATAACTATTTACCTCTAAATGAATTCGTAAATAACAATAGTTATCATGCAAATATTCAGATAGCTCCCTATAAGGCTTTGTATTGGAGGAGATGTAGATCACTAATTGGGTGGTTTGAGGTTGGAGAAGTCGAGTTGATTGGACCCAATCTTGTTCACCAGTGGATGGAGAAGGTAAAAGCTATTAAAGAAAGATTCAAAATCACACAGAGCCACAAGATATCTTACACTGACATGAGAAGAAGAGACTTAGAGTTTCAGGTGAATGATTGGGTATACTTGAAGGTGTCACCCATGAATGGTTTCATGAGATTTGGGAAAAAGGGAAAGCTAAGTCCTCGTTATATTGGCCCCTACATTTATTGTGAAAAAGAATTGTAAAGTTTCCTTATAAGTTAGAGTCACCTTCTAAGCTAGACATGATGAGTCCAATTTTTCACATCTCGATGTTAAAGAAATGCTTGGGAGATCCTTCGTTGGTAATCCCTATTGAGAATATTGGAGCGAAAGATAGTCTATCCTATGAAGACGTTCTAGACCAGATTCTTGATCTTCATGTTCGCGAGTTGAGAACCAAAGAGTTTTCGTTAGGCAAAGTGTTGTAGAGAAATCAATTCATTAAGAAAGCCATGTGCGAAGCTGAGGAAGATATGAAAGCTAAATACCCGCATCTATTCGTACATGATGACAAAAATATTGAAGGTAACGTCCTTACTCTTAATTTATATTGATTTGTCTATCTCTGAGTTAATTTGTCTATTCTTAAGTCTAAACAACAATTTTCTAAATTGTTGATTGATGTATTAGAGGATTCTTGATTGTTATTCGTTCCTTGACGTCCATCTTTACTCTTACTTTGAAGATTGATTCCAAGGGGGAGATAATGTAACACCTGATAAAATTATCAAAATACCCCTAGGCGATAGGAGCTTGTATAACACGTCTTCTCAAACTCCAATGGAAAATTCGAGGTTGAAAATGCAACCAGCACAAAAAAATATGTCAGAAAATGGTCTTGGTTAATTTTTAGAGCAACCAGATCAAAAGATAATTTTTAATGCGAAAATGCAATTCTAGAAAAGTGTACGACATGTCCGTGTTGCAAACTTGTCGCAGACATACACTTACAAGTGATCCAAAAATTCTCTATGGGATTAGAAAACATGATAGAAAAAGTCTTTATGCAAAACACCCAAAAAAGACCAAGTTCTAGATGCAGACTTGGTACACCGAAGGGACAATTTTCAGTTTTTCGCGAGGGGCATTCCTTACTTTGCCCAACCCCTCTTAAACTTAAAAAATGATCAAAATAGGTCGATATGAGCATAAAAAGGGTTTTAACACTCATTATTAAGTCTTTCCAAACTTGACTATGGCTAAGAAGAAGAAAGGAAGAGTGAGGATTCAAGGGAATCGAGGACGAATTCCTGCAAAGTTGATTGTCAAACCTCATACTATGTATGTAACACTAAACTAAAACATGGGAATGTTCTTCCATGTGCCCCTATGATGGTGATAGAAAGATTGTGAAAGTATTGAGTCTCTATACATATTTTCTTGGAAGGTTTTCTTATAAACTATAAATTCTAAAAATTTTACCTGCTTGATGATCATCATAAACTTGATTTTACTGATTAAATACTTTTCATGAGTGATTGTATAAACTCTATATGTTATTTTATAAAAGAATGTATGAATGATCCTAGGGATTGAATCCAGAGCCTTGATTTGAGAATGTTGATTATGATTGTGATGTGAGCATGATGATAGGTTGATAAAACTTGATGGTACTAAGAGTTTTCATATGATAGGTTGATAGAACTTGATGGTACTAAGAGTTTGCATATGATAGATTGAAATAACTTGATGGTCTTATGAGTCTTCATAAATAAACAACAAAATACAGGTCTAGTTGATAGTCTCCTTAATTATTAGTCAAAATCCCTCTTCAAAGACATGATTGAGAGTTAATTAGATAATTGATAGGTCAAATGGCTCAATTGTGATAGAATTAATGGATTAGTGTCCTTATGAGACCCTTTGATTGAATTGATTTAGAATGATTTTCTTATGAGCATTTAGTCTTAGGAGGAGTATCGAGCACCGAAATGAGTAAGAGTAAGTCCAACTCGAACTCATTAACTACATCGCCAAACTAGGTGAGAATTGAACCATTAAGTCGAATAATTTCTTTTGATTGATGATTCCCCGAAATAATAAAGGACTTGATTTATTAGATCTATTATGGATTGATTCATTCTTTACCCTGGTAAGTACTGAACGGGTGTGGCAACATCAACGGGATTGTTATATAATCAGTGGCTCAAAAGTGATTGTTGTCAGATAAGAGAAACTCATAAATACATTTTATACTGATATTATTCTAATTTGATTAGATTGGATTGGATTTGATTTGATTGGTCATTGTCCACTCTTTATTCTTGCTTTAGATAAATATTTGACATCCTGGTTGAGTACCTTCTAAGTTAATGTTATTTTACCTATATCTGTTTTATTCAGCCAATTTACATACTCGTACATTCTATGTACTGATGAATATTTGGATTGCATGCAGAGATAGGTATTAGATATCATCAACAGGCATACCGTTGAAGATCTTGTAATGACTCAGATTATACAACTTCTTTAAATCTTGAAAATGTTATTTTTTGAAAAATTTGGACCAACATCACCTCAAGGGAGACTACCGGCCCATATGAGGTCACACGGCCCGTGTTCCCTCTAGTGAAGTGATACATGGCCTTAATTTTGAGTATGTGGCCTTGGTGTGGAGTTTTGAGCTAAGGCACTTCACACTTGGACCCCACACGAGCTGTGTGACATTTCATGGACTATGTGGAGGGTCGTGTGATGGCCTTGACCTTGAAACTTCCACGTTTGGAGCAAAGTGTAGTCACATGGCCACCTTCATGAGCCATGTGATGGTTCACGAGCCGTATGGCCAACCATATAAGCTCTGAATTAAAAAAAAATTTTAAGTATAAAATCACCGTATTGTAACTTGTTGTGAAATAATTTCCCAAATGTGGTGACACGGGCAGCTACACAACCCATGGAGCTTCACACGGGTTGTGTGGCCCTTCCGTGCGGGTAAGCTTTTCGTCAAGAATGTAAGCTTTTCGTCAAGAATATTCTAAGTGTTGGGTTATGATTCCAGACTTCCATCAAATGAATTTTTTTCTAAGTTATGATTCAGGGGCACTGTATATGTACCTTGTAGTGCCACACGTCCCGTGAACGCATCCTTGAAGTGGTGACGTGTAATTTTTCTATTCATTTTACTAATGGCATTTTCATAAATTTGGTTTATCCTAATGGTCTTTTGGTGCTTCCTAAGCTATCTAAGGACTTCCTAATGCCCTACACCATACTTCCAAATACTAAATTTCATTCTTCACATTTGAAATTCCTCTCAAGGCATTCTTAAACTACTCTGAAAGGAAAGCTTGTAGGTTTTCAACATGGAAAGTAAGGGAACTCATTTCTTATTCAAATTTCTCTTGGGTTTTTCTTCATTTTGTTAAGGTATGTGGGTTTTGATCCTTGGTTCCTTCCAATCAAGGAGACCCAAATATTTTCAAGCAATCTTTATGAGTTCTTAGATCAGTTTAAATTGGGGTTTAAATATTGTGATCCCTTAAATTCTAATAATGTATGATTTATGTTTGTTTACTTATTTTATGTTGATTTAAACTATAATATGATGAATTACATTGAGTTTCTGAAATTATGAATATGGATGTCCCTTTTCAAGGCTTGTTTGTGCATGGGTGATTATATTATTATTTTACATGTGGATTTAACTATGCTTTCACTTGAATTTCATATTATATTGTTGCATTTTGATTGAATCTCAAATAGCCATTGATCCTCACATCATTCATGGCATAAGCATTCATGAACATGGACTTTTATGGAAATTATGAAGCAGTTAAACCCAATTATGTTTTATGATATAATTTTAATAAGATATTGGATATGACAAGAATGTGATCATATAAATGTCTACGATTATGGCTCATTGAGCATTTTGGGTGCTTGCACCATTTCGTATGTGTAAATGGGTTATTTCTATGCACGAGTATTATGACTATGAGCTATGATTTTGGTATTTGAGCCTAAGTATGAATTATTATGAATGATATTTGGCTTTTAATTCTAAGATTGCATTGAAATAGTTTTGGAAACAACTATTGTCTCTTTGAAACCATGTATATGTATAGGTAAAAGTATTCTTGTGGGATGATGACGTACCCCAATGGATTGGGCATGCTAGGGCTATTTCCAAGGGCTCTCTGCCTTTCCTTGAACTATATGTCTAGCATAGGTTCTTTTCTAAAATGGGTTGCCGTAAGGAAAGTTTCCTCTGAAATGGAGTTGCTCGTTAGGAGAAGAAATGATATAATATGTTATATGTGAAAATCTTATTTGAGATGGGGTTGCCCATAAGAAAAGTTGCTTCATACAAAATGGGGTTGCCCGTAAGGTGAAGTATGATTTACCTTTGGCAAGTAGACCACCTTTTTACTGGTGAGGAGATTTCATCGAGATTCCAAGTAATAGCTCGCTTGGTCTTACTTATGTCGGTTGAGGTCACATCCCCACTACATATGTGCATCATACATGGCATACATCATCTAATTCATGGCATATTTTATATTACCCTCTTTTGGTTATATGACTCTTTCTATATTATGTACCCATGTCATCTAACATTGAAAGGCAAGTTTGGTAAGTCAAATGCATGGCATCCCACATACTTAGTTCAGTCAAATGTACTAAGATATACTTTTTCCTATATGATCTCACCATGTAGGGACCGATGGTTTTGATCATCCATTGTACGACATTTATCTCGGATCTCAGGTTTGCTTGTTGTGGTAATTCTTATCTTCTAAGGACAATCCATTATCCTTATACCTATAGTGTTCTTATCTATTTTTCTTACTTTAAGGGTGAGCCCGAGACATGTCTTGGCCCATGACCTATCTTATGTTAGTGGCATTGTTGGACATCTTGTAATATCTTTTATGTGTATATGATAAGTGTATGATTGGGGCTTATGTTATAGATTGGTTATCTATTAGATATTTCTATATGATTTGGATATGTCTTGTGGCTTGATTACATGATATACTATGAAAGATCCTAAGTCCCGAATTTCCCCATAGCATGAGTCATACTTACCTACCCCTTAGTCTTTGTGTGCTATATGCTAAGTGATATCGTGTCATACCCTTACCTATGAAATCCCCATATCATGAATCCTACTTATCCGTCCCTTAGAATTATGTGTTTACTATTTAAATGCGCTTCCAAATCGATGATGTGAATTTGGATACTTTGAGGCTTGGTTAGGGACCTTCGAGTTCCTATTCACTGTGTCACTCCTAGACCCCAGGTCCGGGTTTTGATATGCCACGCCAAGTAGAGTCCTATTTGTGGGTGTGATGTGCACCATGCTTATAAGTAGGAGGATACAAAGATGCTTTAGGAACTGTCTCACTTGTTCATGCCTTATGTCGTGCTATGGTTCGTGTATATTTGGCTTCCTTATCTTCATAGTATCTTTGCTCTATTTCTGAAGATGCCTCGTGAAAGACCCCACCTACGAAGGCCGACCCTAGCTTATGAGGGTCAAGCCCCTCAAGGGCCTATGGATCAGCCTATCTCCAATGGTGAATTCTATACAGCCTTTGCTATGCTTGCCTAGATGATGCCTACTCAGACTAGGCAAGCTAATCTTCCACGGGACCCTACTCCAGCATCTAGGGTGAGGGATTTCACCCAGAAGAATCATCCCAAGTTTTATGGGTCAAAGGTTGATGAGGATTCTCAGGAGTTCATTGATGAGCTCACCAAGGTGTTGAATGTTATGGGTCTCACTTCTGAGGAGAAAGTGGAATTGGCTACCTATCAATGGAAAGATGTGGCTCAGGTGTGGTACATCCCATGATCTATAGAAAGGGTTTGTGGTAATGTTGTTAATTGGGAGGAGTTCAAGCTTGCCTTTCTAGATTATTTCTTTCCACTTAAACTTAAGAAAGCCAAGATGACTAACTTTATCAACCTCAAGCAAGAGAATATGAGTGTGAGGGATTATGCTTTCAAGTTCACTAAGCTCTCCAAGTATGCTCCAACTCTTGTGGCTGATCCTCGTGTGAGAATGCACAAGTTCATTTCGGGTATCGCTGACTTCCTTGTGAAAGAATGTTGTACAACCATGCTCATATGGGATATGGATATTTCTATACTCATGGTATATGTCAAGCAGATTGGAGGGGGAAAACTCAAAGAGAGGAGGGTACATGATCCTAAGAGGGTTCGTTTTGATGGTGGATTCTTTTGCTCCAAAAATGGTGGTTTTGGTTGCTTCCAACAAGGTCAAGGCTCCAATACTGGGGTTGATAATATTAGGGTTCCTTCTCCTAGTGCACTGGTTGGTGGTAGACCAGGGTATCCCTATGTGACAAGTATGGAAAACCCACATAGGTGCTTGTTAGAGAAATTTGGGTGCTTTCTTTATGTATGGTGATAAGAATCACAAGGTTCCTAATTTCCAAAGAATCCTCAAAAGGGTCAAGGTCAGGTGGCTCAATGTGGGAAAGGCCAGTAAAAAGCCCCGCAAGGTGTTTCCTTGAGGAAGAACAAGTTCCATGCTCTTCATACGCGTCAGGAGGTTGAGGAGGCTCTGAATGTTATGATTGGTACATTAAAAGTCATTGATTTTGATGCTTATGCTTTGCTTGACCCGAGTGCAAACTTGTCTTTTATGACAACTTTATTGGCTGTTATGATTGGTTTGAGTACAGAAATCTTGAGGGACCCTTTTTTAGTTTATACTCTCATGGGTTAATCAGTTGTTGTTCATAGGATCTATCGTGGTTTTCTTTTTTTTTTTGTCTTTCATAAATTCTTCCCATGTGATCTTGTGGACTTGAGATGTTTGACTTTGATGTGATTCTTAGGATGGATTGGTTGCATGCATCGTATGTCTCTTTAGATTGTAGAACTTGAAAGGTCAAGTTTTAATCTCCCGATGAGCCCGTTCTTAAATGGAAGGGTAGTGACTCCGCTATCAAGGGTCGGTTTATTTTCTACCTTAAGGCTCGAACAATGATTTCCAAGGGGTGTATTTTTCATATTGTGAGGGTCAAGGATGTGGAATCCGAATCAACCACTCTTGAGTTGGTCATGGTGGTGAAGGAATTTCTCGATGTGGTCCTCGAAGACTTGCCCGATATCCCTCCCGAAAGGGAAGTAGACTTTAGCATAGATCTTCTCCTAGGTACTCAACCTATTTCTATTCCTCCCTACCATATAGCACCAACTGAGTTTGAAAGAGTTAAAAGATTAGTTGGCGAAGGGTTTTACGTGACTAAGTATATCTCCATAGGGTGCTCCGGTGTTATTTGTAAGGAAGAAAGATGGATCTCTTCGGATGTGTATTGATTATAGGCAATTGAATAAGGTGACCAATAATAATAAGTACCCATTACCAAGGAGCGATGACTTGTTCGACCAACTTCAAGGGGCTACCAACTTCTCAAAGATTGACCTCTATTCCGGGTATCATCAATTAAATGTTAGAGAGTGTGATATTACCAAGATGTCTTTCAAACTAGGTCACTTTGAGTTTGTAGTGATGTCATTTGAATTAAATAATTCTCCGACGGTGTTTATGGATCTGATAAATTGAGGGTTCAAGCCATTCCTTGATAGCTTTGCGGTTTTCTTCATTGATGATATCCTCATTTATTCTTGAAGTGAGAGGGAGCATGTGGATCATTTGAGGTTGGTCTTACAAACCTTGAGGGAGAAGAAGTTGTATGCCAAGTTTAGCAAATATGAGTATTTGTTGGGGCAAGTAGCTTTTCTTAGTCATGTGGTGTCCGGTGATGGTATAAAGGTGGATCCAAAGAAGACCGAGGCTGCGAATAATATGCCTAGACCATTGACTCCTTCGGACATTTGAAGTTTTCTTGGGTTAGTTGGCTATGACAGGAGGTATGTTGAAGGGTTCTCACCTACTGCAATTTCATTGACTAAATTGGCTTAAAAGAAGATTATGTTTGTGTGGTCGGCTGAATGCGAAAAGAGTTCTCAAACTTTGAAAGATCGGCTTACATTGGCTCCCATTTTGACTTTACCAAATAATTTAGATGGGTTTGTGGTATATTATGATGCCTTATGAATTGGGTTGGATTGTGTACTTATGCAACACAGTATAGTAATAGCATATGCATCGAGTCAATTGAAAGTGCATGAGCGTAATTACCCGACTTATGACCTTGAGTTAGCGACGGTGATATTTGTCTTGAAATTTGGAGACGCCATTTTTACGGGGTGCATGATGATGTTTTCATCGATCACAAGAACTTGTAATATGTGTTCACTCAAAGAGATCTTAACGTAAGGCAAAGAAGATGATTGGAACTCCTTAACGACTTTGAAAAGAGTGTACAACATCACCCCGACAGGGTGAATATGGTAGCCGATGCCCTTAGTAGGTTCTCTATGGAAGTGTGGCTCATGTTAAGTAGGAAAAGAAGGAGTTGGCAAAAGATATTCATCGTTTGGATAGATTGGGTGTTAGGTTTTCTGACTCTAATGATAGTGATATTCATATCCAAAATGAGGCTAAATACTCGATGGTTGTTGATGTAAAGGCTAAGCAATATCTAGATCTGTCATTAGTTAAGTTGAAGAATCAGTTGCCGAATTGAATATAGAGGTTTTCTCCTAAGGAGGAGATGGTGTACTTCGGTATCAAGATTGGTTATGTGTTTTGGATGTGAATGACCTTAGAAAGGTAATCATGAGTGAAGCCCATAATCTCATTATTCTATTTACCCGGGATATACTAAGATATATCGGGATTTAAGGGAGATGTATTGGTGGCATGCTATGAAGAAGGACATAGCCAAGGTTGTATCCGAATGCCCAAATTGGAAACAAGTGAAGGTGGAGTACCAAAGGCCTGAGAGGTTGGCTCAAGACATTGAGATTCCTACTTAGAAGTGGGAGGATATGAATATGGACTTTGTAGTTGGTTTGCTTCGGACTCGAAAGCAATTTGACTCTATTTAGGTTATCGTCGACTAGATGACTAAGTCTGCTCACTTCCTACCGGTTAAGACTACTTTTGGTTCCAAAGATTATGCAAAGTTGTATATTAGAAAATTGGTGAGGTTGCATGGTGTGCCTAAGTCTATCATCTCGGATCATGGTACCAGATTCACTTCTTGCTTTTGGAGGTTGTTTCAAAATGGACTTGGTACAAGTCAAGTTGAGCACCGCTTTTCATCCTCAAACTGATGGGCAAGCCAAAAGGATAATTCAAACCTTGGAAGATATGTTGAGGGCTTGTGTGTTGGAGTTCGAGGGTAATTAGGATGACCATCTTCCACTCATTATGTTCACCTATAATAATTGCTTCTATGCTAGCATTGGCATGGAACCATTTGAGGCTTTGTATGGTAGGAGATGTAGGTCTCTAGTAGGGTGGTTTGAGTTGGGGGAGGTGGCTTTAATTGGCTCAGATTTGATGATAGAGGGTATGGAGAAAATGAAGTTGACTAGGGAGAGGTTGAGAATAGCCCAAAGTCACCAAAGTCCTAGACGAATGTTAGGAAGAGGGACCTTGAATTCCATGTTGGAGATTAGGTGTTTGTGAAGGTCTCACCTCTAAAGGGAGTGATGCATTTTTGCATAAAAGTCAAGCTAAGTCCTCGGTACGTAGGCCCTTATGAGGTTGTTGAGAAGATTGGGAATGTATCTTATAAGTTGGAGCTACCTCTAGAATTGAGCTCTATGCACCCGGTCTTCCATATGTGTATGTTGAGAAAGATGGTTGGTGATACTAGGACTATTTTGCCTTTTGAAGGTGTTGAGGTCGAGGAGAATTTATCTTATAAGGAGTTCCGGTGGAGATTCTGGATAGACAAGTGAAACAGCTTCATAATAAGGATGTGGCTTCGGTTAAAGTGCTTCGGAGGAATCAACATATAGAGAGTGCTACATGGGAGGCGGTGTTAGACATGATAAAGCTATGTCCCTATCTTTTCCAATCTACTCAAGCCTAAGGCATTAGGTTTTTCCTTTCCAAGTAATCCTGATCCTTTCAATTTTTGAGTCTCATGGCATGACATGGTTACATGTGCATTAAAAATGATTTCTATAATCTTTTAAAGGATTTGACTATGTTTAGGCATGAGTTTTAACAACTTTATGATTTTCAAATGGTGAACTATGCATTGAGTCTTGTGTTTGGAAGTTTCATGTTTTAAGCTAAAACTTTCAAGCCTTGTTCTTGCACATGCAGGGACGAATTTTTCCCACTGGGAGATGATGTAATGATCTGAATATCGTACGACTTCTTCCGAGCTTGAACTATCATGTTTGGCAAAATTTGGACCAAGTGTCACCTCAACGAAGAATCCGTGTGAGGTCACACAACCCGTATGGCCTTTAATGAAGTGATACTTGGCCTTAATTTTGAGTGTGTGGTCTTGATGTGGAGTTTTATGCTAAGGCACTTCACATTTGGACCCCACACGGGCCATATGACACTTCACGGACCATGTTGAGTGTCGTGTGATGCCCTTGAGCTTTAAACTTGCACGTTTGGAGCAAAGTGTAGTTACACGGCTACTTCACGAGCCGTGTGATGGTTCACGGGTTGTATGGCCAACCATATAGCTTCCAAGTAGAAAATTTTTCTAAGTATAAAATCACACATAACTTATCGTGAAATATTTTTCTAAGTGTGGTGATACGGGCACATACACGACCTGTTTTGCCTCACATGAGTTGTTTGGCCCTTCCGTGTGGGTGAGTTTTTCGTCAAAAATATTCTATGTTTTGGGTTATGATTTCGTACTTCCATCAAACGAATTTTTTTCTAAGTGGTGGTTTATAGGCACTGTACACGGACCGAGTAGTGCCATACAACCCATGAAACCATCCCTGAAGTGGTGACGTGTAATTTTCTGTCCGTTTCATTAATGGCATTTTCATAAATTTATCCTAATGGTCTCTTGGAGTTTCCAAAGCTATCTAAGGACTTCCTAATGAACTAAACCTTATTCCTAATACTCAATTTCATTCTTTAAATTTGAAATTCCTCTGAAGACACTCTTAAACTATTCTCAAAGGAACTCTTGTGGGTTTTCAACTTGGGGAGCAAGGGAACTCATTTCTTCTTCAAATTTCTCTTGGGTTTTTCTTCATTTTGTGAAGATATGTGCATTTTGATCTTTTGTTCCTTCCAATCAAGGAGACCCAAGCATTTTTTATGAGTTCTTAGTTTACTTTAGATTAGGATTTTAAATATTGTGATCCTTTAAATTCAAATAAAGTTTGGTTTATGTTTATTTACTGATTTTAAGTTGATTTAAACTATAATATGATGTATCACATGATACATTGATTTAGTGAAATTATGAATATGCATGTCCCTTTTCAAGGCTTGTTTGTGCATGGATGATTATATTATAATTTTAACTATGCATTTAACCATGTTTTTACTTTAATTTCATATTATATTGTTGATTTTAGATTGAGTCTCAAATACCCATGTTATCCTCACATCATTCATTGCATATGCATTCATGAACATGGTACTTTTATGGAAATTATGAAGTGGGTTAATACCAA
The DNA here is from genome assembly GCA_025774065.1 of Solanum ossicruentum. Taxonomy (NCBI): domain Eukaryota; kingdom Viridiplantae; phylum Streptophyta; class Magnoliopsida; order Solanales; family Solanaceae; genus Solanum; species Solanum ossicruentum. Next base: position 5,102 of record JAOTQR010135679.1, on the reverse strand, counting down.
TTATGTTTTATGATATGATTTTGATAAGATATTGGTTATGACAAGAATATAATCACATAAATGTCTGTGATCACATAAATTTCTGTGATTATGACTCTTTGAGAATTTTAGTTGCTTGCACTATTCCATATATGTAAATAGGTTATTCCTATGCATGAGTATTATGACTATGAGCTATGATTTTGGCATTTGAGCGTAACTATGAATTATTATGAATGATGTTTGGCTTTTAAGCCTAAGAATGCATTGAAATAGTTTTGGAAACAGCTATTGTCTTCTTGAAAGCATGTATATCTATACATATAAGTATTGGTGTAGGATGATGACTTAGCACCGATAGATTGAGGGCATTAGGTCTCACTCCCTTTCATTAAACTATGTGTCTAGAATACGTTCCTTTTCGAAATTAGTTTGCCTGTAAGGAAAGTTTCCTTTGAAAATGGGGTTGCCCGTGAGGATAATAAATTATATGATATGTTATCTGTGAAAATCCTATCCGAAATGGGTTACTCATAAGGAAGATTGCTTCATGTGAAATGGGATTGCCCGTAAGGTGAATTGTGGTTTACCTTTGGCAATTAGACCACCTCTTTATCGATGAGGGGATTTCATCTAGTTTCAAAGTAATAACTTGCTTGGTATTACTTATGTTGGTTGAGATCACATCCCCACTATATATGCGCATCATGCATGGCATACATCATCCAATTCATGGAATATTGTATACTACCCTCCTTTGTCTATATGACCCTTTCTATATTATGAGTGCTTGTCATCTAACATACAAATGCAAATTTGGTAAGCCATATGCATTGCATCTTGTATACTTAGTACATTCAAATGTACTTATGCATACTTTATCCTACAGGATCTCACCATATAGGGACCGAGGGTTTTGATCATCCACCATACGCTGTTTAGTTCGGATCTCAAGTTTGGTAGTTATGGTGAGTCCTATCTTCCAAGGACAATCCATCATCCTTCTACCTAGAGTGTTCTTATCTATTTTTCTTACTTTGAGGGTGAGCCCGGGATATGTCTTGGCCCCCAATCTATCTTATGTTAGAGGCATTGTTGGACAACTTGTAAACTCCTTTACGTTTATATGTTAAGTGTTATGATTGGAGCTTATGTTATGGTTTGGTTATCTATTAGATATTGCTGTATGACTTGGATATGAGTCTTGTTGCTTGATTACATGATATCGTGTGAAAAACCCTAAGTCCCGAATTTCCCCATAGCGTGAGTCATACTTTCCTTCCCTTTAGTCTTTTTGTGCTATGTGCTAAGTGATATCATGTTATACCCTTACCTATGGCATCTCCTTTCATGACCCGAAATTCAGGCGTGATGGCACTCACCTAACCCACCAAAGCGAGTTAGCCTAATACTTACTAATCCAAGCATAACAATAATTTAGGAAGATGAATAGACTAATATAACAATTAATCATATGAATACCAAACTACAACTATCCCAAGGACTGGTATCATATGTATAAGCCTCTAAATTTAGAATTCTCGAATAAATACATGTCTCAAATGTATAGTTCTCAAATAGAACATAACATAATAATGGATTCCTTGAAGGTCTACTAAAGACATAAGTAGCTACCTTAAGAATAATCCAGAAGCTCGATCCTGTAATGAGAAAAGTCTGACAAGAGGATCGGGCTCGCATCCTATAAAATGTAGCAAGGGTTGAGTACCAAACACATAGTACACAGCAAGTGAACTACTAAACACAAAATTAAGTAGTATAGAATACAGGTACTGCCAACACTCCAACCAAACCCCCACAACTACAACCTACATAAAATCAGCTCAGCCTAACAATTCACAATGTACATAGCATATAACTCAATAACCATACCAACTATCAACAACACCAGGGATCAAGTGCGTCAATCATAAGTTTCACAAAAAACACTCACATGTTTATAAATGATAATGAGGTGTAATGTAATGCAATGCAATGTTAAATCAAATGATGCATATTTGTCCTATTGATAAACATCCGCTATCTCACAGTCCGGGACCCATGGGGGACTTCTAGTCTATGCATCTGTCGTAACATGCGACACGACCCTCGAATCATATCCATCGAGGCGAGTGACACATCTCTCGAATCATATTAACCATCGCAAGGTATGACACGACCCTTGAATCATAGTATCCATCACGGCGTGCGACACGATCCTCGAATCATAGTATTCATTGCAGCGTCGGACATGTCCCTCGAATATGGTACATCCTCTTTAATTCTCATTTTTTTTCAGTCTACAGAATACTTGTCACAAAAGTCAATACAAATAGGCATGTTTACACAATAATGAGAAAATGCCTTATTTTAATATAATACACAGTTCACAACAACATAGTTTCGTACAACATCAACACAAACTCAATACCTCAAAATCATTCTCAACATCTCACACAAGAAGCACATCATTCTATATATACTTAACAAAGGTTAAGAAATCTACTTACCTTATATAAAGTCTCGAATCATGTCAATTCCGAAGCTTTTTCCTTTCTATGACACTCCAATTCACTAAGATCTATTCAAATATAGCATCATAATTATATAACGAATCTAACAACACTAAAATCAATTAATTTGGGTGAGAAGGGTAAAATGGTCAAAAAAATTTGTCGCCAGAAAAAAATACCATCGAAATGTGGAAACTTTTACATGAAAATATTTCCCAAGTGATATGAAATTCAACAGAGAAAACTAATTCAAAAACGGAGCTAATATGAGGAACAAATCGTATGTTAAAGTTTTCGAAATATATTAAAAATGCAACAAAAAGATCATGAATTTCACCTCAAATGACGCAACAAAATCAATTTCTGAAGCTTCCACGGTGTTCTCCTTGGAAAAATATACAATTTAGCCTTTTGAATCGCTCAAATCTGATCAAAATTGAGAGAGAAAACGTTGGTTGAAGTTTGGGGGAAAGTTTTGCAATGTTCTGCAAAATTCTACAGCTTTAAGGGTTTGGAAATCGGTCTGCCATGTGGCAGGACCTTATTGGGCCATGTCACCCACCCGCTTCAGCATTTTCAGCAATCTGGCAAACTTAAATTTAATGCTCCGGCTTCATTTGGAGTTGAAAATGTATACTTCATATATGAAATCTGATTGGAAAGGACATTCCAGACTCATTGGTGTGGTCAAAATCTTATAGGAGATCATTTTATTCGAATGTGGATCCCATTTCTCAATATCGAAAACTACCGAAGAGACTAGAACACCCCTAAAAAGCCTCGAGAACTGAGAAAAAGATCCTTCTCTACCAAAATTGATATTCCAGATCCAATGGAAATATCAGAATTTGCAATTGAGGCCTCCTTGACCTAAAACCATCAAAAAGCTTAGTTGAACTAGTTTCGAACTCAAAACTCAAAATAGTGTCAGAAGTTCTTAAAATTGCAGCGAAACCATTTCTAGCGTTAGTTCAACAATCTGAAACTATTAAAATTTTCAGAATTTCAATTCGAGTTTTTGAACCCCGACTGTTGACCGAAGTCAAACTTTGGCTCTGGTAACAACTAAAAATGCAACTTCTGACCTAAAATCTTCGTTTTAACTCCAAATTAAGTTGTACAAGTTTCCCTAGACCAGATTCGGCATACTGGAGCTGATGAAATCGACAAAATCATGATCCGATAATTAAAACTCAAAACGGCCCAAAAACTCAAATTTTCCAACTTAAGCCTTTAAAATCTCTTTCATTTGCAAAACTCAAGCTTATCGCCATTTTTTTGAAATCTGACTTTTAGCATTAGCCAATAATGAGTCAAGGCAACTTTTAAGAAGGGAAAAAATAGTAATTTCATTAAAAATACCAAAAATAACCTTCAGGGTCATTACATCACCTACCACTAAAAAATCATGTTTGTCGTCGAACATAAGACAAAAGGAGGTGTCTCACTAGAAGTAACCAATTGCCTGACATACCCTTCTTAAATTCATTAATTGCTTCTAAGTAATCTTATTTCTAAGATTCGTTACATCAAAACGCACTAGCAGAATCATACTTATGAACCAACATGAAATTTGTCCTTCAAGAGTACTACTAAGTCAAAGGCTAGCCAATGAACCAAACTTGAATAATAATTGCCAATTGCAGTATACCAACCATCTCAAACCTCATCCAAGTTCTATTTCCTTAACATAATCCTCCCTTAACTTAAGCTACGCAATTCTAATACTTTTGGCAATATATATTCGTAGAGAGAATTTAATTGAATCTGACAACTAGTGAATAACACTCCCAAATTTATAAAGCCTCAAATAACACTACCGGTATGCTGGAGCAGTAGCTAAATCAAGTATGGTGCCCCATTCACGAGCCTTAGCTATTCAATTAAAAAAATCAACATCAACCACATGTAACTCTTCGAAGAGAAAAGTACCTCAACATCCACACCAACAGTTGTTCCCTCATGCCAAACTTAAGAAATTCTTGACCACCTAAGGAATTCTATATATCATGAGCACATAACCTCCATTTATCACTAAGTACCAACATAATTCATCATGATATTTTACGTTAACCTCCATGTATGAAATAGTATCCATCCAAAATCCAAATTCATCAATGACACATACGAACTCGTAAGTCCTTTCTGTAATGCTTCCATGAGTCACCTATTATGATTGAGCAATCCAACCTAATATGAACCATCAAATTCTCACGTATCATTATTTGTCATTCAACTCAAACCAAACTTGCTAAAAAGAAGTTGATAGTCTATCATAGTCCGATGTTGACTCAACCCACCTCATATTATCATAAAACTCAAAGCAAAAATTCATACAATTTACAACTCTGAATCATGGGCCCATCTATGATGTCTAATCTTCTTCATCTTTCTTAACTTGTATTTGTCATAAATATTGTGAGGATGTCTGAATGTTTAACCCATACTCATGGCCCAATCTTAGACGCTCAAATATTTTTTTTTTTTGCCCAAAGCTTATGTACACGCTCCTAACTCATTTATTGCTATTATTTCTTAGAAAAACTTGCGCAACAGATTGCCTTTTACTTTACACCAAACTACTCAAATGAAATTCATTTAGTCCCTTTA
>JAOTQR010135669.1:0-21345 GCA_025774065.1 Solanum ossicruentum | reverse complement strand
CTGTAATTACTTAACTTTGTCTTCAAGGTTTAGAGTCTCCATAAGAACCCTAGAAAAGTCATTTGGCTGCTTCACAATGTTGAGAAAAGTTGAGAGGAAATTTAGAGAGCAAAACTGATTTTTGTGATCTCAAGTGAACATTAACTTTTGGAGCCCTTTATAAAGGAGTATTTGGCCGACCTACCTTTGACTTTTTGACCACCTTAAACCACACATTATTAAGTTGCTTATCCATCAGCTTGGCCCTCAAACTTGGGCCTTTTTGGAGCACCAACTTGATGAACTTGGGCTGCCTATTTTCAACTTTCTTCTTCACTTGGGTTGGGCCCAATTTGTTAAGTGTTTTGTGTTTTCTTTGGGCCCTTTTTTGTTATACTTCTTGGGATGAAAATGTATCCCATTTATAATGCTAAAACATGGACCAAAGTTCCACCCCTAACACGGACTTTATTTATAATTAAACATGGATAAATTCGACGTGAAGCTTGTCTCTGTTTAGCTAACAAATTTAAGCTAAGCAAGTGGGTGACTCACCTACTTGCTTACTAAGTCCTACAAGCACCTCAATTCTCTCACTTCACTTTAAGGTCGTTATCTCCTCAATTCGACATGAAACATGTATACACTCGACCCTCTTAAGCGTTAGTTGCACATTAGCTCATTAACACGAGATTCAAGCACTTTTTAAGAATTAGCTCTAACTTGACCAAACCATGTCATGTTTCATTTGCCTTGCGCCAATATTGTAAGGTGTGGGATGTTACACCTGGATGGTATAGTATAGCAACGTCATAATTCTTTATCTACTCTAGCCATCTTCGCTATCTTAAGTTTAGGTCTTTTTGCTAAAAGAAGTACTGCAGGCTCTTATGATCAGTATATATGTCAACGTGAACCCTGTACAAATAGTGGCGCCATATTTTCTAAGAAAACACAAATGCTACTATCTCAAGATCATGTGTTGGATAGTTTATCTCATATGGTCGTAGTTATCTAGAGGCGTAAGTAATTACCCTACCATTTTGTTTCAGTACATACCCTAAGACGACTTCTGAAACATCACAATATACTGCATACCCCTTAGTGCCTTCCGGAAGTACTAGCATAGGTGCAGAAGTTAGCTTATTTCAGCTCCTGGAAGCTCCTTTCACACGCATCATTCCATTGGAACTTGGTATCCCTATGTGTCATCTTTATTAGGGTTCCAGAAATAGAAGAAAAACCATCAACGAACCTCCTGTAATAGCCTACCAAGCCTAGGAAGCTCCGAAACTTCTGTGGGTGTTGTTGGTCTTGGCCAATCTTTCCCAGCTTCTATCTTTTGTGAATCAACCCTTATTCCCTCTTCAGACACAATGTGACCCAAGAACGCTACTGATTCTAGCCAAAATTCATATTTAGAAAACTTGGCATACAATTGTCGATCACAAAGAACCTGTAAAACTTGTCGTAAGTGATTTGCATGGTCCACTTCTGATTTTGAACATACCAAAATGTCATCTATAAACTCTATCACAAACACATCAAAAAATGGCTTGAATTCCCTATTCATCCAATCCATAAAAACCACTGGTGCATTCATTAGCCTGAAGGACATAACAAGAAATTCAAAGTGACCATAGCGCATTCTGAAAACAGTCTTAGGTATATCTTTCTCTTTCGCCCTCACTTGGTGATAACTTGATCTCAAATCTATTTTTGTAAAGCACTTGGCACCCTATAACTGATCAAATAAATCATCAATCCTGGAGAAGGGGTATTTATTCTTAATTTTCACCTATTCAATTGTCGATAGTCAATACATATTCTCAAGGTGCCATCCTGTTTGCGTGCAAATAACACTGGTGCACCCCAGGGGGACACATTAGGTCTTATGAAACCCTTATCCAATAAGTCTTTTAGTTGCTCTTTTAATTCCCGCAATTCTATAGGGGCCATTCTACAAGGAGGGATAGAAATAGGTTGAGTGCCTGGAAGCAAGTCAATACAAAAATCTATTTCTTGTTCAGGAAGTAAGCCTGAAAGTTCTTTAGGGAACACATCGACAAATTCATTCACTACTGGAACTGACTGAAGAGTTGGTGATTCTGCCTCCATATCCCTCACTCTAACTAGATGACATATATATCCCTTGGATATCATCTTTCTTTCCTTAAAATAAGTGATAAACATACCCTTTGGTGCCCCAACATTGCCTTCCCATTCAATAACCGACTCATTTGGAAAGTGGAAGTATACTTTCTTAGTTCGGCAATCCACGGTGGCACAACTAGAAGCTAACCAATCCATACCCATTGTAACATCAAATTCCACCATTCTAACTCAATTAGGTCATCCAATGTTTCATGATCACAAACAGTTACTACACAGTCATAATAAACCCTTCTAGCCATAATAGACTCAATGGTTGTGTAGACACTTCAAATGGTTTGTTCAATAATTTGGGTGTTCTCTTACGCTTTCCAGCAACTACTGGAGTGATGTATGATAGTGTAGAACTAGGGTTAATTAATGCATATACATTATATGAAAAGATGGATAATGTACCTGTGACCACATCAGGCGAAGCTTCCAAATTTTGCCGACTCCCAGAGCATAAGTGCGATTCAAGACCCTACTAGAGCTAGCTTCCCCTCTAACACCTCTACCATAGACCATAGGTTCTTGCTGACCCCTACTTGCTAGGGGAACTTATGGTGATGATGCAAAAGCTGACCAAGTAGATCGTGCTATATCACCCATACGTCTCCTCGGGCAATCTCTTATCATATGCATTGGCGCATCACACCAATAACAAACATAGGTCCCAACATGACATATACCCGGATGACTCCTTCCACACTGTTTACATGGCTTCTTGGGAGTTATTGATTTGCCTACTGAATAACCCATTGTCCGGGCACCCTGCCCTTCACCTCGTTGACCAAACTGATTACTTTGAGACGCTTGAAATTGTGGTGGAGCACTGACTACAAAGTAGGAGGATGATGGCCTAGGTAGTCTATTAGAAAACCAAAGCCTAAGCTCTCCTTGGAGTGGTGTAAACTGCCCTGTAGACCTGGCCCTCTTGGATTGTGTCCTTTCTAACTCTTGTGTCCTTCTCCTTTGCCTCTGATCCTCCAGTTTTTTTGCGAAAGCTTGCATTCTTGCTATGTCTATATCTTTGTTCAAGGAAACAATACTACAGTCTCTGACCAGATACATATCCAATCTATCCACATATCGATGAACTCTATCTGCCATAGTAGCAACTACATTAGGAGCATACCTGGCTAGGGAATTAAATTGAATGCTATACTCCCTCACACTCATATTCCCTTGGTAGAAGTTCAGGAATTGATCTGCACAGGCCTCTTAGATATCCAATGGCAAGTAGTGGTTAAGAAATGCCTCTTTGCACTCTTCCTAGGTAATTGGAGGTACATCTATACCCTTAGATTGCTTCCAAGCTTCATACCACAATATAGCCACACCCTTCAACCTATTTGTCACTAACTCGACAACTTCTGTACCGCTTACGTGCATAACATCTAAAGTACATTGAATCTGATCAATAAAGTTCTAGGGCTGTTCATTAGGATCTGACCCAGTAAAGGCTGGAGGGTCCAAATTAAAAAAATCACGTATCCTTGTACCAGCTGCCCTATTCGTACCACTGGTACCCATAACTGGACCTTCCTGCCTTTGACCTTAGCCAGCAACTATACGAGTCAATAGTTGGACTGCATTTCTCAGATCCTGTACAGTAGCATCAATAGGTGGTTCTGGGGGAATTTCACTACTTCCCGGTTCATCAGGAGCTGGAGGAGTTGGAGATGTCTGTGATAAAGACTCCTCTTGAACCCCATCTCGTTGTCTCACCTAGATGGGTATACCAACCAACAATTCTACTCCCTTCTCTTTACCTTTGTTCTTCCTGGTTTCTGGCATACTAGCTGAACAAAACAATTTAGGGGTTAGGCACAATCCACCTATTATACTTAGCTCTATGGAACAATCTAAAGAATAGAAAGTAACAACTCCTAAATACCACGTAGCCTCCTGCTTATAAATGTGGTGCACAACACATCGATAAACAAGACTCTACATAGACACGACTTTGTAGACTCCTTAGGATGACCCACTTTGATACCACTTCTGTCACACCCTAAAGTCTCATTAAGGTGGCCTAGCACCCCTTGCCGTTAAGGCTTGAGAGAACCAAACTGTACCTATGTGCTTTCTATACATATTAAAAGGAATTCTACATTTGACATGCCTTTACGAAGATAAACAGTGATAACCAGCCAAAAGGAAATACATATGACTAGGTCATTGGGGCCACGGTGTCTAAAGTATGAGACATGATCACATTTTAATTTACATAGTATACAAAGCCTCTAGATAAGAAAACATATGTGATAAGGGTAGGGAAAGGCCCTGCATCGACTAACTATACAATACAAACATATAAGCTCTAGACATGCACAAAGCCCAGAAGCAACCTAGAGCTTGGTAACAACAGTTGAATGTCCTATACTCCTATTGGGGAGATCTACTAGAACCTATACCTGTGGCATGAAATGCAGGTCCATAATATGCTGAATATTTAAGGCAGGATATATTGTATATAAAGTAACAACTTAAATGAAACCATGCACCTGTGTAACATTGGAGACCACCTTTGGTTATACTTTGGAATAATGTACTTTATTTTCTTTATATCAGTTTACATTTACTATATAATCTATGCACAGCTGTAATACAAATGACCAACTAATCAGTGGTAAAACTGTATCGGGATTGTCCATAGCTAGGTTCTACCTTAAACCCTCGGGCTACCACCCGTGATAGGATAATCCCTGGCTAAGTGATTCTTCCACACCTCGGGCTACCACCTATCAATAAACAATATATCGGGATTTTCCCTTGCTAGGTTCTTCCTTAACCCCTCCGGCTACCACCCGTGATAGGATCGTCCCTGGCTAGGTGATTCTTCCACCCCTCGGGCTACAACCCATCAATAAATAATATACTTTACTTTTCAATTACCTTTGAGTTGGTTCTTTCAGTGGTCAAAATTTTGGGGCTGTAGAACTGTATATGTAGCATGTGACATGTAGATAATCATACAAGACAATATGACAATGAAAAGAGTACATTACACAAATGATGAAAACCATATGAAATGGAACAATTCATGTACTTTATTTCGTAACAAGAACTCATGTAACTTGGTATCCAAGCATGTATGCGGATTTGAAGGTGACTGTGTATGGAATTATATGAACATGTAAAAGAATAGAGACATGGCTAATAGTTGTGTCGGAGTTGGTGAGTGCCTTTATGTGCCAAGGAAGGATCTATGTTTCATGCCAAATAATACGAAATCAAGTTGCCTTACATACCTTGTTGTATGACCTCGTTACTACCTCGAGTTAGCCTTCCCTTCCTTCAAATATTTATCTACAATATAGTAGGTGATAAAACTAGCATTAGCAGCCAATAGATACACCTTGGCAGACCAATCACATAACAAAACAACGCATGGACAGCAAGCAGGTATCTATAAACCCGAGCATATTCTTTCAACCTTTACACCCCTAATCGTATTTTCTAACACGCATTCACATGTACACATCATGTGCATCCTGCTTTAGTGCCATAACAGTCTTACAAAAACCCACAAAGCAGAAAACATAACAATTCTACACAACCTACAAATGGACAGCATAACGTTACCTCCCTTTGCAACATTTCGACATCGACAACTCCAAACCTATTTCAACTCTAACCAAACTATTCCAGAAACATTTACACATACATATAGACCTAAAACAGTCTTATAACACCACTCAATAAGTCATGAAGGACATGAGATAATATCCTTCCATCCAACAATCCACAAGTTCATACTAAGAACACAATGCGATATCATATAGGGACTCATTTTTGTGGATAGTACAAGTTGTGAATCAACCTTGTGACATTACTAAAAAATCAACCTTTTTTAAATACAGAAGTATTGCTTCATAATACAGCCAACCAACATGAGTAAAACCTCTTAATTAATAAGGAAAGTGTACAGGAATCCTTGGGATACATGCTGCCCAAAATTTCCAGCATATGTGTGATTAGCTTGTTTCTTTGGTTTTGATAAACAAACCCTACTAGGTGTATAAGTAGATTTACTTACCTTTAAACTCAAGGTTTAGATCTTCTTTAAGAATCCTTGCAAGGTTATGAGAGCTTGTTTTTCACACCTTGAGAGAGAGCAATGAACATCCAAGAATGTAGATTTCTTTTGTCTAAGTTGAAATGGTTTAAGAGGGTTGTTTTATGCCTTTTATAATGGGCCTCCTGGCCGACTTACTCTTGATGTTTTGACAAACATTAGCATATATTAATAAGCTGCTTATGCAGCAGCTTGGCCCTTACACTTGGGCCTAAATGGGTCTCCAAGTTGATGGGCTTGGGCTACCTATTTTTCCAACTTTCTCTTAGTTAGTTTTGGGCCCAAATAGTTAAGTGGGTTGTGATGTCTTTGGACCTTTTTTAATATCCTTCTTGGGCTAAAAATTTAGTCCATGTGTGGTGCTAAAACAAGGGCCAAAGTTACACACTTAACATGGACTTTATTCATAATCGAACTTGGACGAATTCGACGTCTGACACTTTTACAAATTGGGTGCTAATTTGACCAAACCATATCATGTTTCATTTGCATTATACTAATGTTGGAATACATGGGGTGTTAAAGAACTTTGGATGAACTAATGCAAATGGGTGTAAGCCTCGCTGCTTGGAAAAACCTAGTGCTGACCACACTGATAGATACGAAAGCACAGGTAACGCCAGTTAGTGAAGTGGCGTTAAACATCCCTAGCGGTATGAAAAAAGGGGTCGTGATGATATCATCTACCTCCGTACTGCCCTTCGTGGAGTAGATCCCGCATCCAACTAAGTCTTTGACCAAGGAATGGGAGAATTCCCACTACCGCTGGCAGGCCAGCCGAGCCCTGAGCGCGGTGCGAACGACCTTCCTAAAAAGCCAACCTGGGCGGAGGTTAGTATAGAATGAAAGGCACGGCCTTAGTATTGTGTTGGCTTTGGCAACTTATTAGGTTACGGGGGCGAAAGGTGGACGCGGGGACTCGAGTCGGGGCGCAATGTAACTAAGAGAGCCATTCCATTTAGGGCGAGACAAAATGGGCGGGCACAGGGGGTCTGGTGTCCGAGCCGATTGGTCAGACGATGACTACTTCACTAATTATTTTAGTATAATCTACCTATCCCAAAATGGGATTGGAATATAAAGAATGCTAAGTTCTTGCACTACAGGGTTAGTTTTTTTAGGGGGATATGCTTGTGAAGAAGCAAGCTTATCCCCGCCCCGAGAGGCAGCTACTAGGTTTCCCCATCTATTTTAAACTTCCTCCGATCTTCAGCCCGAGATGTATAAGGCAAAAACTCATCCCACGTACGGTTCGGAGTCCGAGCCCCACCCTACCAGTAACAGTGCGACATAGGTCAACTAACACAAAAAAGATACAGTTCACTCAACGATTGCCTTTGGGTTTCGAACTCTATATGGAGAAGGAGCGTTATTTTTTGCGAGGTCTTGGTCATTTACATGGACCAACTTTTCATTCCATTTGTGGGAATTTTTTTATCTATAAACTATCCCTAAAAAGTAATCAGCTCATGGTTGAGCATGAGAAATTACTTTGTGCTGACCTGTTCCCAATCCACTTTCTGGCCTCATAAGATAATGGAAAACGGGTGCATTTTTATCCATCGGTGGATGAAGAATCGAGAACATAATAATTTCTGGTTGACCATGTTCCCAGAAAAAAGATACTTTTGAGAAAGGACGAGCACGACTGAAGTGCCTATACATACAAGCCTATTTACGGATCTATATGCTTAGATTGGGACTGGAAGTTCTAGAACAGGTGGCTGGTATACCACAATAATAAAACTTCTCTTCATTTTTTTGATTCGTATCGAATTTATGTTGGCTTCGTTGTTCGACTCCCATAGTTTGTTACGTTAGCTCCAAAAGGATAAGTTGCATTGGAATTGATAAAGTTCCGTGGAGTTCATAATTGCATAAAAGGAGTCAAAGTAGTGGCTGTGCTGCGTTGACGCTCTTCTTCGATGGTCCCCGTACGCCTGGCCTGCCGGCCCACTCTGAAGAATTCATGATTTAGATATGTTTCAAGACGGTGAGAGGGAGTGCAGAATAATGATTGATTTCAATATATCAATCGCAGCCCACCCCATCTACCTATTGTCGGAGGTCAATTGTTGCTCCCTCTCTCGAGATTATAATTGCTATCGAGTCGGGAAGGAATGAGTAATGGGTCGGGGAATCGAGCATTGGCCCTCTTGGATCCGGTAGGAGCAGGAGTAGGTAAGTAAGTATCAATCCAGTGAAGAAAAGAGAATTTAGTTTATAGAGACATTAGATTTGGAGGAAGCATCTGGTCACATATCCCAAAACCTTCACGGGAAAGGAACGGACTCAATCGCCCTACTTCTAAAGATAGATAGAAAGAGTTAGGGAGTCCCAGTTGCCGAGGTGGCGTAGTGAGAGGTGAGAGCAATAACAATAAAAGTAGGGGAAGATCCTGCAGTAGTACTGTTGGTTGTTTGTAGTGGAATAGATTCAAGCATCCGGGCCAGTAGATCTACAAAAAATAGGCATTGACATAGTTGCTTTTGCAGTTTATTTTAATCCTGATGTTGATCCGACGCTACCGGTGATAGTCGCAGCACCAGGAGCTTTCAAGGGATGGGGCCAGGATCTCTAACTGCACAAATTAAATCAAAGCGTTCTCCAATAAGGGCATCGTGAGATGTAGCGGTATCTCTCCTCAGTTTATGGTCTCGATTGTAAGTGGGAAAATGAATGTTACTGTTACTCTTTTTCAGCTTGAGAACCAATGAAAGCTGTGAAAAGAAAGAATGCCCTAAAGGGTTTATATGGATAGCAGTGCACTGAGGATAATATGGAATAAATGAGGATATTTAATGTTTTATGTTTTCTGAAGAGTCAACATTCAACGAAGGCATATTAAGGACTGCCACGTGTCCCGTGAACTGCTATTGCAACTGGATCTCCTACCGTCTGCCTATCTATTATTGGGAAAGCACTTTTTTTTGTCCTTCAGTGTATTGTGTGACTTGACTCTATTCAATCTATCATGCCCATCAACAGAACCACCGCAGCTGTACTGGCGAAGTCAACATAAAATATTCAATCAGGTGCTTGCAATATGAGTACACCCGGAAATCGGCCATCCCTTATCCTCTTGGGATGCAACCTTAACCCCTAGTAACTCATTTATCGTACTCCAAACCCCCGCGCATCATAAGGGTGGACTGACCACACTGATTAGATTTTTTTCACCACTTAAGAACCAGAAGTAGGCATTCTCTAGTCCTACCAAATTCCCACTTTCACTCGAGCAGCAGATATGAGACCAGCAAGAGCGGATTCACGACTTTCAACCTAGCTCGGCTCGTACTCACATTCACCCTAATCAATATAGAGCCAATAGTATGAATAGGAAAGTATATATTAGCTAGCCATAGGCTATCCTATGAACGACCTCTATAATAAGGAAAATAAGGAGTACCCTCACTCATAAAGGATTCGATAAGAGTCTATTGATTCTAGTGCACTATCCTTAACATAGTTAAATCAGTCTTTCTTTTTGTCATATGTTATTCATGTGGAAGAACTAGGCTAGAAAAGAATCCTTCATTCATTAATCAATTTCATTGCCTCTTCCCAATCCTAGGTGTGGATGAAGACTGAGACTTCTCTAAGATCTGATTCGATGGTATACCCCTCTTCTATTGTTCTTAGATGGATCTCTCACTCTTGATGAAGAAAAAGACTTCAGCCTTAAAGATCTGATCTTGTCTTCGCTCACTGATTCCTTTAATAAGAGGAATGCCTGAAATGCTTGGTACCCTTTTTCTTGCTACTGGTTTATTCTTGTCCCACTTCTGCTTTCCTCATTCCCCGGCTTGCTTGTGTAGTAAAAAGAAAGAAAGCATCTATGGCAGATGGAATATGAGATCTAGGCAAGCCTTTCTTCCTTTGTTAACTTAAAGGCTATGTAGAATCCTAGTTTTAGCTTTATAATACCAGTCATTAGTTTCAGCTATCGCTCTAAAGTGATTGTGTCATCAAAAAATAAAGTGTAAAATAGTCAAACTTCGATACCTAAATTCGTTCATCCAAAGACTTTTCCATTCCCTAATCCGTGCCTCCTTGCTTTAACTAAGACTTTTTTAATAGTGGCTTGGCTGGCTTTCGAGTTGGGAAAGATAAGAAGAGCTTGACCGATCCATTCTGAAGATAAGAAGCACACTGCTTAAGATATAAAGCACAGTGCAGCCAGCCCGACTTCCTTCCTATCCTAATAACAGACCTGGATAACAGGTAAGCTCCAATGCATAGTTCTTTGGTTAGACTGTCAGTGATAATGAGAAGAACATTCTTCATATAACCTCTCGAGGAACTCTTGGCATCACTACCTCATGGCAAGCTTACTGTGTATCCACCACATCCCTTTCTAAAAAGATTCATTCTGATTAGTTTTTCCCATGAACTCTCTTGGCAAAGTCAGGATCATCTTGCAGTCCACCTTATCTGGTAAGTTACCTAACAGAACTTGAAACTTTGGCTCATTTTCTTTATTCTTTAACATTGGTTTGACTACTTGACTCACCAACCTTCAACTCTTCCTCCATTAGGTCATCTTCCGGAACCAAACCTTCTAAATGAAAGCTCATCAGAAAACTCCGTTAATGAGGTTATCCCTTCTCCAGTTACTTGTGGTCTTTCCTAGCCTTACCTTTTGCTAGGTACTTTACTATCAGACCAACATTCTGTTTCTTCTCTGCTTTAGTCTGTATTTTCAATTCCATTACCTTCTTCCTCAGCATCCTCCTTTTCTGGGTCCTTGTGAGCTTAGATGATTTTTGTTATGCTGGACTCTCTCCTATAGCCTCCTTCTCAGGTCTCGATTTCTGTGCGGCATGAACACACTAATTAGTTGGTGGGACAGTAGATGGTGTTTGAAATAACCATTGTTTGCTATTCAATGGAAATATCATAAGAGAAGAAAGCTTTTAACGTGGATCAGCGTATAGTCCATTCCATTCTATCTATGACGCATTGGATCAACTGAGAGAAATCCTGAGTAATGAGAGAGATTCTCCACATGAACGAACCCTTCAAATTCGAAATGACATAGGTGAATTAAACCAACACCTATCAACCACCAACAAGGAGTCACTTTGGTTACGTAGTTTGGTTAGCATGCAGGCTGCCTTCCTACATCTGCGGGCCGGTAGGCCATACCCTAGGGGGTTGAGGTCTACTATTTGTACCTTTTGTGGGAGAATCTCGATTGAAAGAATCTCTTTCGGCTCCGCTACAATCGCTGAAAAAAGGATCTATTTCTCCTGCTATCAAGAATCAGGAAATGCAAAACCTTTTCTCTTCTTTAAAACATCCTTAAATTAATGGCTTATCAAAAACTCTTTAACAAATGACATAAGATGATGCCTGAAATAAGTCAACTAGGTATTCAATCTCTTTTGTTAGAGTTTTCAGGGTATTGCTTACAAAAATGCTTACGCAAACTAGCCGAAAGCCCTATCTAAAAAAGTGGCTACTAGCTCAAGTGCTGGTGAAAACCTCACTTTTTATCTATAGGAGGGTTTTCCAACTATGCCGAAGATATAAGCCGATGGTCCAGGTACAAGAGAAGAGTTTATAAGCCGCTTACTCGGAACTTGTGATTTCCTATCCATACCGCTTTCCTTCAAAGTAGCTAAGGAGAATGCAATATTGATTCAGTCGAAGGTATACTACTTTTCTAATCAAGTCAACCCACTACTCAATCGCCCACGTGTGTGTCAGAGTCAGTGCTAGCAGTCGCCTTCATTGACTTAGGTTACTGTGCTTTGCTTCCTTTTCTTGAAGCTTATATCGAAGCTCATTGGTCAAGAAGTTGCATTCTGCTAAGCTAACTTTGTTTGAGTGGCTTCGTCCTCTGACAAGGACATCTTTTTTTCTGCTTTACTCCTAAAGTCCATTAGGTCATGACATTTGTTTGATTAGATGATTATCAGGTGATCCAGAAGACCTAATCAATATGATTTGGGGCGGTAACGTTCTTTATTACTTCTTCATCTCTTGTTCGAACTCTAGTAATAGAATGGGAGACCTACACTTGACATTTTCTATCTTGCTTGATAACTTTCTTTCATATTGGTTTCAGGTTCATACTCTGCTCCCTAATCCGGAAAGATCGTATGTCAATGTTCTAAGGATTACCCTGGGGTTAGACCACTCTACGGAACCCTTTTGACGATTGCTCTGTGGTTGCCGATATCTTTCGTTTTTCCATCCAAGACCAATTCCACCTAAGGTCATGATCGATTCATAACGAGCTAAACTGATGACACTCTTTCAAGACAAAATGCCCTGGATATGAGTATGACTCTTTAGGCTAATACAGCATAATATCTATGTGCAAATTGAGATGCGATTCGATTCGAGAATATCCAATTTCATATCCATATCTCATAGATCCTTGTTCATCTATTACATAATATCTATGAGGCTGGGTGTTTGTGGAAGCAGTTAACCAAACTATAACCACAATTGCCCTCTTGGTTACCCTTTCTTTCAGAATTTTACCAAAAGGGTTTATATGCTCAGATGCACCTAAATTCCTTTCATATATATCCATTTTCCGCAATGATGGTAAATCCTTAGGACTGATAAGGAGATCATTGCCGTGAAGACCACCAAATACCTATTGATCAACCAATATAAAACTAAGTGTTGGAGGACCAAACAACCACCTGGGTGTAGTTGAAAGGTTCCAACCTTCTCCCATATCGTAACACTTCTAAACGTACCCAAATTTGATTAATTCATATCTTTGTTTGATCATTTCTAAGAAGTGGCACACATAGGAACACTAAATAGTTGATCAATGGTCACGTCTAGTGATAACAGTACGCTCAAGGATTTCCCGTTCTCCATTAAATACCAAATCTTTTGGAAAGAGTTGTATCTGCTTCGGCTTTACTGCCTCATGCAGATAATCTATTATTTTCGCCTTCAAATAAGGATAGAGGGTTCCTCTCCTTTTAGGCAAGCTACTTCGTTCCAAATCTTCCAATCCAAAATTCAAGAGGTAATAGATGTAACCTGTTTAGTTTACAAGAAGCCGCCTTTAGTCTTTCCCATCGTGGTGACTGAGTAGACATCAAGCGAGAACGGACCTTATAACCTACACCCGCTTGCCTTTGTAAAGTCAATAATTCTATCGAGTATCGGCAGGACAATTGGCACAGGCCTACAGTCGTTCTACCAGAGGTTAAAGCTTTGAGAGAGATGGGAGAGATATCTTTTTGCATATCTCATATCCAAAACCTCCTGGCAAACTCAATTGTTCCATTTTTAGATACTATTGATTTAGCAAATGAAGTCGTAACACTGATTCTATCCAGTAACCTACTGTACTGATTTGCCACCTTCTTATCGGTGATTAGGATATCATCACCAAGAAGGGCATAATCAACAAACAGGGTGCTTCGTAGCTGATAAGACTTCAAAGCCACCAACCACACTATATAGTGATGGGACAGCAAGAACAGTGACCATGAACTGTAGTAACCTAACAGTTGTTCAGTAAGAAAGTCTACTTTACTAATTTTCTTCACCATAGGAGGCGATACGAGAAATGTTTTAAGACCCAATGTTGACTGTTGAAGATGCTAAAGTACTACCCCAAATCATTTCGATTAAGGTGCATATAACACTCAATGGCCAATGGTCTATTGCTGATTTCAAATCAAAAGAGTAACAAGACTTCGATCTTTTAAGTCTTAGATACTGCAACGGACGTTCTTGGTTGAATTTACCATCACTACTAAGACTTAATAGTACAGTCATAGCCAAAATATGGACGGGATGCAAAAGCCTTTGTTTTATATAATTACATATAGCAAAGGTCCTCCGCTTCCCACCATCTTCAATGGCCTGAGCCAATCTACCAGTCACTAATGGAACTCCTTGTTAGGCCCCTAATAAGCTAGAGAAAAGGGGTCCTACTTGTTTTTCAAATCAATTAAGGGATTCATTAGCAAACCAGGTATTATTTAGAATCAAATAGGTATAAAACCATTTGAGACCAACGAATACCAGGGGAAAAGAACCCATCTTGAATGGAATGCATTATATTCACATTAAAGATAAACACTGCTAGCTCATGCTTTAAGTTCAAAAAGATATTGTGTTCTTTAACATATTTAGCCGCTGCTCCATCTACAGTATCATCCACTGAATATTGAAATTGGCAGACAAAGTTGTCGAGTAATGGAGTACTTTTCTAGTTAGGTTTCCAATGCATACCATTTTCAAGAGGTATAGATTGGAGATGTAGAAGATACATTGGTCGAAGCTTCTTGAAAGAAGTTTTCATTTTTCCAAGAACTTCATAGACACTATCAATATCTAAGTGAAGAGTCGTTTGATTGGAAAGTGGTTGTCTTCACTTTAGGAGCCACCGTAATGTATTTTGATAATCCAAACCAAGATAGATATATCCTAACCAACCAAAATCACCACAATCAGACTTTGCCCTTACGTGTTTTGGGAACTCCATATCAAGTCAATGAAACTGGAAGAAACATGGTGTCATTCTTAGAATTACACCCAGCGTAATAAGGCTGAAGGGAAACTGTACACTCTTTTAAATACGAAGTTATTTGCAGAAAACCTGAACGTTGTTTCATTTTCACAACTATTTTTATGAAATCGCAGCCCGCTAGGGCGACCTCTTTATGCATAAACATAGAGACAACTAAAGGAACCTAAAAAAAAAGTCTATGGTTTGATTCTTGTCATATGTAAACGCTAATGCAACCCCGTCACAGCTCGCATTGTTTTTTTAGCTGAGGATTTCATTTATGATATAGTCAGTCATTCTATTTATAGCTTTAGGGATCCAAGACTAGTGTATGCCAAGCCCGCGAGCCTTTCCCACCCCAGGAAAGCGAGCCCACAATGAGAGTCAGATCCCAATGCACTCCCTCTCAAAATAGAAAAATGAACAAGAAGAACGATCAAGTGGGTAGACCCATAGAAAGAAACTGACATCAATCTTGGGTGCATCAAGAATGAAAGAAGAAATAGGGCTTTAACTTTCTCGGGCAGGAAGGCGCTTCTTCGATGAGGTGTCTCATGGCAGGTGGTTGTTCACAATCAAAGAGGGACGGCTACTTTCGCCCTATCTTCTTTTCCTCATGTTACACTAATTGTGCTTTTTCACCTCTTTTTATGATGTAGTGGTAGTATGCGTACTTGCACTTAGAGAAATTACGCGCTTCTCTCGTTATGTTATGCAAGCTAGCTTTCTCAAGGAGGAGACATGATTTAGTAGTTAATTACATCTCAAAGAAGATATCCTAAGCTAAGGATGCTGGCCAGTAGAAAATAATTTAGATATTTTGAAGGAGACACACAAGAGGTGGCCAAAGATTCAGACTACGATCGAAGCCAATTACAAAGGTTCAGAAGAGGATGAGACCCTTTCAAGGAGGTGATTGAGGCAGTATGGTAATAACCTTTACTTTGTAACCTTATCAAGTGTCAGTTCAAAAATAGGGGTCCCTTTAATGTATGGGATGAGACGAGGAAAGAGATTCGCATATCAACTCATTCGGATTAGTAGCTTGAGGGTCAAATGTTTCGTTTCGACCATTAAAAACTTTTGGCATTGACTCAGGATGCCCCAACTTAGGATGTATGCTTCGATACACCCCCTACTCTGTAGGAATTGACATATGATTTTGAATCATTATTGATGATGATTTTTTTCACTGCCGGCTGGGAAACCTTTCGATCTAGGCCTGACTGAGCATTTATGAGCAAAGCCCTATAAATTTTTGTACCAGATCATTCTGAAAGGCGCTTGCTTTGGTTGGTTTCCTTCAGCAGCCTGCGAACTTCTGTCAAAGGTGATTAGTCTCCTTACATGGCGGCAGGGTCATAACGAATAATAAATGCTTGCAACATCCTTCTCCTACACACTTGCTAAGGACTCGGTGCTCAACCGTTCCCATATGCTAGTTGAAATCAACTTACCTTACCTTATTTATGATAAACCCCGAAGATACTGCTCAGTCTATGTCCTCCAACGTTAGGTAGCATCTTGTGCTTAAATAGACTGGCCCTTCCTTTAGGGAAACTATATGCTTGTCTTCCCTTAGATCTGAGGGCGGCAATGTTGAGAAGGCAAAAGTACACAAAGGGGGGGCACGTTAGCCAAAAGAAAGGTATGGAGTCAAAAATCGAACCCTTTGTTGTTGATCTGTGATAGCCTTAATGCTCTTAGGGCTGGCCAGTAGCAAGAATACGATCTCTCAAAAAAGAAAAAAGTGGACTAAACCCTATCTAAGATACCCCACCAATCAAATAAGGCACTGCAGAGCCAGGCCCCAAAGTATGCTTTTGCTCTCTCCGCAAGTAAATACAAACCAGGAAAAGAAGCAATGTCGAACACCCCTAAAGGTAAGAAAACCTGATGCATGGGACAAGGGTGGATAGTATAAAGACTATAAACACATGCAACCCTCTGTAAAACCTCTAACCAAGCTGATGAAACCTAACCAGAATGTTAAATCAATTACGTCGGTCGTTGTGATCCTTCTTTCCCTTCCAACTCATCTTGACTATTTATCAAAAGAAAGAAAGGAAAGAACTTGATCACTTTTCACGGAAAGAAAGGCTTCATTATATCAAAAGGGGCGAGCGTATAGATTGCAGAAAGGCTGGCTATACTCGAGAGTAGTTATTCTCGCTTACTTCATCCTTGCTGCTATTGTAGCATTAGTGCCCTTTGGAATTATATCAGAAGTCCCTGGCTTCTTAATACTACTCTAAGTAATTTCGTCCCTCAAATGTTGATCTAAGCGAGCGCGAATAGGGTCCAGCTTGTAGGTTGTAGTTGCAATGTTCCTAGGCCATCCATCCTGCCTTGTCCCTTCTCGCATAAACTGCTATATTAAAGGAGGTGAGTAAGTAAGCCAGTTAGAAAGCATGAGAAAATAGCCCTTTAGATATCCTTTTTTTTTATTAAGCTAGCCTTTTAGTATGATTACTAGGAGTGAAAGAAAGCTACGAAAACTTTAAATTTAAGGAGAAGAGTGAACCCCTTTTTACTAATCGTAAATATATGAGTAACTATTACAAATGAATCAACCCTTCTTGTTTTTTCTGTTTAAAGGTTAGATTCTTGGTTAAACATTAGGAAACCTTACCAAAAAAGGAGTCTTTCCCCTATATCCTAGTGCCTCGACTAGTGCTTTTCCTAAGTGGTGGATCTTTTTTATAGGCTTTTAGTCATATGTATTCCCCTTTTTGAGTGTGCTAGTAATAAGCTAGGAAAGTCAAATCCATCAAGGCGAGGAAAAACTAGTTTGAAAGTAGTCCTCCTTGAAGTTTCTTTTAGTTGAATGTGATAAGGATATATAGAAATGCAATTTCTGAATCTCTAACATCCCGCCTAGTACCTTTTCGAATCGAGGGGGTGAAAGCTTAATATCAAGTAGGAGTTCTTTATTGAGGTCTAGTTGGTTGGATAAAGGTTGGAGTTTATTTTCTTAGAGTTTATTTTTATGTCTTTTCTTTGTTCATCTATATCTGCTTTCTCTCCACTTCGGGCAAGTCCTAAGGTTTGCCTTTCCCTTCCTTCCCCCTATCTCCATACCGCCATACTCGCAACTTGATTTTGACCATATCCCATTCGGGGCTCTCTAGTCTAAATGCTCGAAATTAGTGATATTCACTCGGAACCTAGAGATTTAAATAGGCACAGTTAAACCAAAATCATATTGACGAGCTAAGGGATTTCTTGCTATTATCACCCCTACTGAGCGGTGGTGTCTTGCTTAGCTATGCCTCGGGAATTAGGCCTCTAGTTTTTTGTAGTACAGGGAAGAGGTGAAACCTAGTTTCTGTGGGGGAAACTATGGGAACGAGACTAAGTCCTCTCGAATGAAACCTAGTTTCGACCCGTAGCGATAGGTTTGGTCTGCCACAGTAATGAAACCAGCGATGTTTCTGATGTTACTATCGATACTTCCTTCATTGCCCATGTTCATTATATTGTGTGGGTGATGTTTTCTCAGCCAGTTGGGATCAACTAATGAAAAATCTATCTAAAGTAGGCAAGTCTTTTCTCTCTCAAGCGCCCTAGACAAACTAGATAGGCCGATCCATGCCAGTGGTGAGCTAAGCAAGTGGAAAGCCTACCCATACTAGTATAGCAGCTTGGGCTTCCATCCCAGGATTGACTTCGTTTACCTACCAACACAAACAGCTGGGCCACCCGCCGAGAACTTGATTTCTAGTTTGCCTAGGTCGACATCCCTTAGTCCACATACTAGCTAAGTTTGTCTGAAAGATGACTTCCCTTTGATTTGCTTATAGACGCAACAACTGGGCATGAGATGTTCTCATTCATAGATGAGTATAGCGGTTATAACCAAATCAAGATGAACCCTATGGATACGGAAAAGATTGCCTTCTGAACTCTGAAAGGTACCAATTATTACACAGTGATGCCTTTTGCTTTAAAGAATGTTGGTGCTACTTATCAACTTTCTATGACTGCCATTTTTTATGATATGATGCATGAGAAATTGGAGGATTACGTTGATGACATAGTAGTTAAATCCAAGCAAAAGAAAGATCATGTGGAAGTGGTTCATCGAGTCCTACAGAGATGCAGAGAATACAAGCTAAAGATGAGAACCCGATGAAGTACGCCTACGGAGTAACATATGGGAAATTTCTGGGTTACTTGGTGAATCTACAAGGTATGAATGCAGACACAGCTAAAGCAAAAGCGGTGCTAGATATGCCAGAGCCAACCTCAGCGAAAAAGTTGAAGTCATTTTTAGGAAAAGCTTCCTACTTGAGAAGGTTCTTACCAGGCATACTACTTATCGATTATTTTTCCCTTTGGGATCGAAACAACCAATTAAGGGTTGTTGCCTACATAACCTACCTCCCAGACTAATGGAAGAAGGTCTCAGCCCACTATAGTTCGAGCCTTTTTGTTAAATCAGTTCTTGTACTTTGAATGAATTCAAGCTAGTAAAGTAGTCTGCTTGAAGGGGGCCCTCCTCACCTCTCCCCCTTCCCCTTATCATAGAAAAAAAACTAACCATGATACAAGGGCCTGCCTTTCACTACGTGAAAACGGAAGTGAAACTTCTTACTTTGGCTGCTCTCTAGCCAAACCAAAAAATTGGAAAAACTCCCGAGACACCTAACAAATTCCCTAGAACTCACGCATATACCATGTCAGGTTCCACCTTCAGATCCTTGTTGTCCATCTTTATCAGCCAACTCCCCTCTTTAAACTTTATCCACCATTATGAAAAGGTGCCTTAGCGCCTATGCTTCTCTAGTTCCTTACCATAGACGTCACTCTCCTCTCCATCCTAAGCGAGCCGCAAATAAGATTTTGTCCACTTCTTCTGTGTCTGTTGATGATGCTAAAGAGGATTTAACTTCAATTGGTACTGGTAGATTTCCACTGGCACAACAACACTTCTGGCTTGCTTGGAAAGCTCCGTTCAAAGGTAGGCTTATTTCCAAGGACAAAGCAAGCGATCTACGCTCGAACCTCCTTAGAAGAATGACTGGTCATAAATAAGTTGTCCAAGATAGATCCACTACGAAGGGGCGATATCCTTTCACATCTGATGAAATGGAAAGAACAAATCCAATGGCATATCTTATAGAGTTTCATCGTCTTGTAGATGTGCAGCATAGATGCACTAAAAGTCTTCGATAGAAACCCTCAAAAGGTGTTTTTAATTCACCATTTGCTTAGGGCGTCATCCTCTAACTGAACAACTTCCAAGTCAACCAACTTTTCTTAAGTTCTTCTCTCCAGTCTCTCCCCTTCTAGGGAATCCATAGAAAGAAAAACAATTCTATAAAGTGACAATTTTGCTGCCAGACTAAATTCATTCTCTTTTTTAGTCTGATTATGGCATATGTCACGCTCATCTATTCTATAGTCAAAGAAGGAGCCTATCCTTAGCAATGTGCCGTGCCCCGAATGTCATCTTTCTCTTTGTGTGTGTCTGAGTGGGACCTTTTCTTATGAATTGTGCTCTTCGAGGCATGATCAGGGGGCAGGATTTCCCTTTTCAATGTTACAGTACAAGCACGATTTTGTACATGGATTTGAGGGCATTTATCTAACCTATATCTCCAACTCTGCTCTTCTTGCTCCACCAATAAGCTCTCGTAGCAATAGTAGCCCCTGTGTTAACATCTTAGGAAGCCTTGATATGATAAGCATAAGCATCTCCATCCATGTGAGGCGGGCGATATAGATGAAATGTATACCCGTCTGTGGTAGGAATCAAGCCAAGCACTACTCTCAGGCTCTACTAAAAGAATTCTGAATTCCCACCTCTTAGTCATCACTTTGTGGAGGAGTGGGAAAATAAAATCCTGCAAAGGCACAGCTAGTGCACGGGAGGTGAAACCAACCACACTCTGGTAGATACACGGATAAAATACAAAAACTCGCTGGTATGCGGAAAGTATATATGGATGTTTCAGTATCTATAGGATATATTCCTCACTCACCTATAATTATCCCAAAGGCATTTTGTCTACTAGCTATAATGAAATAGCTAGTAGGGCAACTAGGTTTGGCGCAGGTGAGGGAAACAAAAATAGATTGTTTCTAGATTTCTCCTTAACACAAAAGTGGTAAATATGAAATGGAATGCTTAACCTGCTAAAATGAGTATTTAAGGCTTCCCGTTCATATCTTACAGTGAGTATGATAAATGTCTATAATATTTGGCTTTACAGTGTATACAGGGTTTTGAGTCTTCTTTTAGTTTGTATAAAAAAGACCTTTGGTATAAACAACATTATAGCTCTATATTTTTATATCAGTAGATATTTTAGCATTGCAGCAGCAATTAAAGTAGCAAGAGATTTGGCCTCTATTTCCTCTTCTCTCGTATTTGGCCATCTTTCTGATGGTGAAGGAAGAAATTTTGACTAGAATTTCGATAATAGAAATGAAGCATGCGGCAAGGCCTTCCAATCGGGAATCTTCGTTCCTCTTTTTTGATGATGAATGGAACTGTTGTCCCGCGTAAGCCTTTGGAAGAAAACAATTGTAGAAAGGAAAAAGAGAGAAGCAGAGCTAAGGTAAAAAACATGGACAATCCTGTGTATTCGATCTAGTGCTCTCACTTGCCCCCAAGGGGCCAGAAGAA
>JAOTQR010135668.1:20672-59456 GCA_025774065.1 Solanum ossicruentum | reverse complement strand
GTCCATAAGTTCAAACGAAACACACAATTGCGATATCACATAACGACTCACATTTGCGGACTGTAAAAGTAGTTAATCAGCCTTTTTACATTGCTGAAACACCAACCTTTGTTCAATAAATAAGTAATACTTCATAATAAGTCCATTCAACTAGATAAAAACCTCTTAATTAACAAGAAAAGTGCACACGATTCCTTAGCACACAATCTGTCCAGAAATTCCAGCACAATCATACTAACGTATACTTCTTATTTTTTATAGTAAAACCAGGGCAGCAACCTTAGTATAACATATATAACTCATACCATGTCAATAACACCAAGTTACCTTCATAATAAAAATTAAAAACAATAGACAAATCACCAAAACAAAAAGGAAAAGGTGCAACAACTTTCAGTGCAGAATCTGTCCAACAAAGTTTCAGCAGCGTAGCTAGCATCTCTTTCTTGTTTATCATGATAAAACTACACTAAAAACACAACCATGAGTACTAACCTTTTCCTTCAAGGTTTAGAGGCTCCTTAAGAACCCTAAAGAATTCCTTTGGCTGCTTCATAAGGTGGAGAATAGTTGAGAGCAAAGTAGAGAAAGCAATCTGTTTTTTTTTTATCAAGTTGAGAATGATCTTTGGATCAACTTTGGAGATCCTTTAATAGAGATATTATGCCGACTTTCCCTTGACTTCTTGACCATCCCATACCACACATAATCAAGTAGCTTACCCACCAGCTTGGCCCTCAAAGTTGGGACTTTTTGGAGCATCAACTTGGTGGACTTGGGCTGCCAAATTTTCAGATTTTGTTCTTCACTTGGGTTGGCCCAATTTGCAAGATGTCTTGTGATGTCTTTGGGCCCTTTTCATTATCATCCTTGGGCTGTAGATATAGTACACATGTGAGATTAAATCATGGCTCAACATTACACCCTTAACACGAATTGTATTCACAACCGAACTTGGACAAATTCGACGTCGAGCCTCGTCTCCATTTAGTTAGCAAATTTGAGCTGAGGAAGTAGCTTACTTACCTACTAGCTTCTAAGTCCTACAAGCACCTTAATTCTATCACTTAATTTCAAGGTCATAATCTCCTCAATTCAACACAAAAAATGTATTCACTCGACTTTCTTAAATGGTAGATGCACATATTGCCCATTAACTGGAGATTCGAGCACTTTTGTAAATTAGCGCTAACTTGACCAAACCATTTCATATTTCATTTGCGTTGTGCTAGTCGTGTAAGGTGTGGGGTGTTATAGATTCCACAAGTTCCTCTTAAGAGCACAATTACGATATCACACAACAACTCATTTTTGCGGACTGTAATAATGGTGAAGCATCCTTGTTATATCACTACAAAACAAAGCTTGTAAAAAACATAAACTTTACTTCATAATCCATCAAACCAATAAGATAAAAGTCTCTTAGTCAAAGACAAAAATGCACAACAATCCTTAGGACACATGCTGTCCAAACTTTTCAGCATAAATATAACCAGCCTAGGCTCTAGTTTTTCATATGAAAACCATACTAAACACATAAATATTCTTACTTACCTTTACCATTAAGGTGTAAGGCTTCTCTATGATTCGTAAAAGTCTCCTTTTGGCTGCTTTGTAAAGTTAAGAAGGTGTAGAGACAAAGCTTGTGAAAGCGGATTTATTTTCCTTCCAAGTTAGGAATGATTTAAAGGTGCTAATTGTATGACCTTTTAAAGGTGCCTTTGGCCGAATTTATTGTGTTATTTAAGCCTCATATTATTTAGGTGGTGATGCAACAACGTGGCCCTCTCACTTGGGCCTAAATGGGTTTCAAAGTTGATGGGCCTTGGCTGCTCATTTTCCTAAATTCTCTTCACTAGTTTGGGCCCAAATAGTCAAGTGGGTTGTGATGTACTTTATCCTTTTTTTATTCTTTTTGGGATGAAAATACAATCCATATA
The DNA here is from genome assembly GCA_025774065.1 of Solanum ossicruentum. Classification (NCBI taxonomy): domain Eukaryota; kingdom Viridiplantae; phylum Streptophyta; class Magnoliopsida; order Solanales; family Solanaceae; genus Solanum; species Solanum ossicruentum. The sequence goes on along the minus strand of JAOTQR010135668.1, from coordinate 57,516 downwards.
TGATGCTAAAACATGGGCTAAAGTTACACCCTTAACACAGACTTTATCCATAATCGGACTTGGACAAATTCGACGTTGGGCCTCCTCTCCATCTAGCTAGCAAATTTAAGCTAAGCAAGTAGGTGACTCACCTTCTAGATTCCTAAGTCCTACAAGAACCTCACTTTTCTCACTTCATTTAAAGCCATGATCTCCTCAATTTGACTTAAAACTTGTATACACTCGACCCTATTAAGCATTGGACGCACTTATCACCCTCTAATTTGAGATTCAAGCACTCTTGAAAATAGGCACTAATTTGAGAAAGCCATATAATGTTTCATGTGTATATGACTAGTACATGTAGTGTGTGGCGTGTTACACTTCTATCACTGAATCTATTTGGCATATCGCCAAATTTTCGCCATCATCACTAAAAGTAGTAGTGAGCGAACGTCTGAAATTGTACATAAAGGCGATGACCTATTTAACCACCGAACATGATTTGCAGTCCAACAGACCAATCCACAAAAAAGTTTCATTTTTCATAAATGTTAAATCTCATTGCCTTATGATTGACACTCACATAATGATTAGAGCATGCTTATTAGGAATGACTAAATGAAAACAAGTTTTGGGTAAATCCACTAGACCTTCACCTTTACCTCAGGAATCTTGTCTTAAGAAGCTGCCAAGTGAATCTAGGACTAAGCCCCTACATGACTCCCTATCACAATCATCACGACAAATTCAGGATACAATAGGTCCTAGACATCTAAATAAACTCAAAACAGAGGAGCATCGAACAATTCTGGAATAGAAACAACTATCAATAAATAAAGTTATTAATCGATACCCAAAGATTTTGGAAATCCTTAAATTTCAAATCTTTTAGTTGTTTACCAAACGTTGGGTTCCACATGTGCTCATCCTTGTTAGTGAGTGTTATGAGTCCCATGGTAAGGCCCTTCCAAAGAGCAAAAGTAGAGTGCAAATGATACTCAAACCTCTCGATGATGTAGAGATTTGGGTTGTGTAAGTCCCATGTGGCGAAAATAAAATCCATGATATATACACATTTCGGAACTAGAGCTACCTGAAAGATATGATACAACTAAAGACATTTGAGGATATTAGAACATGGTTAGCCCCATTGATCGAAATACCATCTCCCTTGTGGTTAGTGGAGATATCAATTATTGAAAATAAGGAAGTGAACACAACAACATGGTTTTGGTTCTTATTTATTAGCAGCAACTTGGTGTTTTCACAGAATGAGTCGATACTTCGACATTCCAAAGATGCACTAGTTGGTTGCGTTGTGGAATGAAAAGAGTTGAATATTTGTGCAATCATCACTCACAAAATCTTCACTAGGGAAAAACAAGAGAAGACCTCATTAACATTTCTAAGCCACATTATAGCCCTATATAAGTAAGCTAGAGATCATAGAAATAAGAAAACTGATGTGGAGGTCATCCAATCATCATCTACTAACATCCAGAGGATTGATGCTAAATTTTTAAGGGACAAGAAAGACAACGAAAAGTAGAAATCAGTGGGTAAAACACTAATAGTTGGTATTGAGGCCCTCAACTTTAGCACTACAAAAGAGGGTCCCTAGGTAGGTATAACTTCTTCTTCCCCTCCTTTACATTCATCTTCTGCTCTTATTGCAACTTGTGAAGCACAAGATGAGCAACAAGACAAATATGACCAACCTTCACTCACGAGGGTTGCTATTTATGGCATTGGCCAATTGCCAAATGCCAAAACCAACCATTCTTTATGACACTAGGGTTGAGTCATCTTTGCCTAATCTCATTGGGGGAACCTTAGCCAGAGGTTTGAAGCTTTATATTGAGCCTGAGACCAAGCAGTGAGAGTTAATGGAGGCACACAAGCTGAGGATAGACAGGCTTGAAGAGATGATTGACGACCATAGAAAGGAATTAGCTAGCTTGAAGGATTGGGTGATAGATGTAGAAAAGGAGGGTGGTGGAAGTGAACATTCATAGGCTTTAAAAGATAACATTACATACTTGAAAAAGGAGGTGGAAGCCCTCCGATCCATAAATTTGAGCACTTTTTGGGATGGGTTAGAGGATCCACCAAAAGCGGACAATATTACTTTTCTCAATGATATGTTGAATGCAGATGTTTTGGGTGAAGGAAACAAAGAATCCAAGGAAGATAACACTCGAAAATTTGATGAAAAAGTAGTGGGAGTGGTTCCTAGCTATAAGGGCATGAACAGTTAGGATGGATGGAAGGACAAATCATGGGCACTATGAAAGCAATATCTCTTTTAGACATGTCCATGATAGGTACATCTTGTGTATACGAGCCCAAGCATGAGAGGCCTTTGATTGATCATGAGAGTGCACCAATAGATGAGTGCATTGATTCCCCCACGACAACCTATCTAGCTCCACCAACACTACAAACAAAATTAATTCTGTCTAGCGATGTTCTAACACTCATCCCTTCCTTTTATGTTTGATTTCTAATGTTCGTTGTAGATGTAGTACAATTTTTATTAGTAGGAGTGGGTGAGCATGTGGACTTCCCTATCTCTAATTAACTTATGTTTCTCTTATGATTAGATGAGACAATGATGTTTATTATATTTAAGTTGATGAATGGTGAGATAATTTTAAGTTTTTGGGTTGCAAATAATTTTAATTTTTGTTGTAGTAGTGTCGTATTTATTTTCCTAATTTAATTTTCATCATTTTAAGTTGAATTGATGAATGATTGGAAATGATGTCCTTGAATCTTTTCAAACCCTATACTTGCTCTAATGTGAATATCATTTCTTTAGTCCTTTGCAATACGAACATTGATGATCCATATCTTTGACTCGCATGGTGCTATGGACGAAGAGCATGTACTCACTCACAAATTAGTTTTTTTTCTTAATAAATTAGTCCATATATGGATTTAATGCATCTTGAGATGACTATGTGAGTGATTGAGCTTTGATATGTGATGATCTGAAGTTGTGAGTATGTTGCCCTTGTTTAAATGCGAATCTATTTTGTCATTGTTAAACTAGGAATTTTGTTGAAAAACATCTTTTGCAACATCTAGAACTTGCCCAGTTTGTTATGAGGAGTGGATTGGTTGATTCCGAGTTAGTAAAAACTTGAGTCATGACCTGCCACTTGATCTTGAATAATGGAGTGGTTTATGGAAGACTCTGGAATCTTGTAGATAATTTCTATAGTCTTTAGCTTTCTCTAGACTTGTGTGGGGAACTATAGAAAGTCTAAAGTGTAAATACTGTGGGACTTGTAAGATAAATATTAATTACACTTTGACCATAAGTAGGTAGTATAAACAGAGGGGGTCATTCCACTTGCCAACCATCTAGAAATTGTAAAGCATTCTCCAAGAGTAATATAAGCCTTCTTTCTACATAAGCTCTCTCTAGTCTTCTTAATCTAGTGTTTCTTTAGCGATCAATCCAAAAGTCTTACTTTTATTTGCAAGATCATGAAAGAGTCATGAGCAAATTGACAAGTGCCACATGGGAGGCTTAGCAAGAGTTCTAAGTCTATGAGAACATGGTACCAGAGTAGGTTTGTACTAATGGATGAATGGCGAGTGGAGGAGACTTTGACGCCATCAACGCCAACAATATTAAGTTAGTTATTGGTAAGAAGTCATGCAAAGCGAAGCAAACCTCTAAGAAGGATCAGTCGCTGGTTGAACCTACACAATGACATGTCATAACATCATACTCACTCTTGGCCACTAAAGTGAGTGAGAACGAACATGGTGAGGGGCCCGTGAACGTCACACCTTGCATGGAGTGGATTACAAGAGTGGATGCTACCTGGAATGCAGTAAAGATCCTTGGCAATCGCTTGAACCAGTTTGACGACAAGTTCAAGGCCTTAGAGGAATTCACCCTTGATGAAACTAATATCATCCCAACAAAATTTACTGGGCATAATGCTACAGAGGTTGAGATGAAAGAAGCTATCACTTCTTTGGAGTGTAGGCTCATGGAGAGGCTGGAGGCTACGAGTGCTAGAGTGAAGATGCTTGAGAAAGTCAGAAAAGAAGGGAGATATGTTGTGCTTGCCAGAGAAAGGGAGGCCAAGATCAAGACTACCAAGCCACCTGTGTTTAAAGGCATCAATGCTGCACAAGAGTTGGAAAACATTGTAAGGGATGTTGAGAACTATTTTAATTCAATAAGGTGAAAATGAATGAAACAAATATCAACATGGTTGTGCTATACTTGACAAAGATGGCAATGTTGTGGTGGAAATGCAAGGAGTATGATATCGGGAAGGAGCTATGCCGTATAGACAAATGGGAGCAATTCAAGAATGAGTTCAACAAGGAAATGTTCCCAAACGATGTCATTAATGAGGTCAAGCGCATATTCTAGAAATAGAAGCAGACAGGCAGCATACCGGCGTAGTAAAGGAGTTTAGTACACTCATGCTCCAGATTCAACCTGTTATTTGCAGAGTTAGGCTAGGATGGAGTTGGAATAAAGGCAAGTCACCACCATTGATGAGGTCGTCACCCAAGTAGAGACCCTAACTGACTTCAAGCATGATAAAGGCAACACTAAGGAATTAAAGGGTAACCTTGCCAAAGAGTGGGGGAGATCGTGGCAAAGGCAAGGAGTAACACCCATCTAAGAGCCAAAACCTAGCTGATGGCAAGAAGTTCGGGCATCAGGCATTTACAGAAAAGAAGAAGAAGTCGTCTAACGGAAGCAGCTACTATATATGCAACAACCCACATGGCTAGTCCAGGTGCCCTCAGATGAAGAACCTTGGGGTCCTATTGCAGGTGCACAAGGAGAACGAGAGGCAAAACTAAGGTTAGAGCACAGGCACCACCTAGGTGAGCATGGTTGGGCTATGAGCTGCTATCGCCAAGCAGGTTAGGAAGAAGGAGAGTTACCCAATGCAGTATATGGATATTACCGTAAGTGGAAAACCAACATGCATCAGGGTAGACACCAAATGGAGCCAAATATCATGACTAAGGCAGTTGCAACAATGTTTGGGTTATGCTACAGTCCATGTGATAGATGCCTCAAGATGGTTAATGCCCCACCAACTCTTATGTGAGGAGTATCTTATGGAGTGGATGTCATACTTGGCAAAAAGCAAAGTAAGACCAATTTTACCGTTGGCCCCTTGGACACATTCAACATCATACTTAGGTAGGAATTCTTTCAGAGGTGCCACATAATGATCGACCCCTACCTCCGAGCATATTTGTTATTGAGTGAGTAAGGGTCTTAAATGGTTCCCTTGGACAAGGTACCGAAGTCATAAATTATTATCCACTTATCTGCTATGCAGATTATAAAGGGCCTGAAGAAAGGGGAGCCAACATACTTGGTCACCATCACGAGTTCAAGTGAAAAAGATGGTGCCAAAGAAGCCTTGCCAACCTGCAATGAGACAGTGTTAGAAGAAAATAATGACGTGATCCTGGAAGAGCTACCAAGGCACTTGCCTCTAAGGCGGGAGGTCGATCACAATATAGATTTGCAACCGTGAGCCAGGATACCTGCCTATCCACCCTACCTCATGGCACCAAAGGATCTAGAGGAGCTATGGAAGTAGTTGAAAAAACTCCTTGAGGCTGGCCACATTTGTCCATCCAAGGAAACATATGGAGAACTATTGTTATTCTAAAACAAAGATGGATCATTACGCCTTTCATAGATTATTGGGCATTGAACATGGTGAATGTAAAGAATAAATACCCCATCCCTCTCATCGATGACTTTTCAACATGCTTTGATAAGTAAAGTACTTCAATAAGGTGGACCTCCAAAAAGGTTATTATTAGATATGGATAGAAGAAGGAGATGAGCCGAAGACAATCTATTTGATGTAATATAGAGCCTACGAATTGTTGGTGATGCCCTTCGGGTTAAACAATGCACTCGTCACCTTCCACAGGATGATGAACAAGATCTTTTACTCTTACATGGATGAGTTTATAGTAGTGTACCTAGATGACATAGTTATCTATGTTGAAACCTTGGAGCAACACGTGCAACATTCGAAGAGAGTGTTCCAAATCCTGTGAGAGAACGAGCAATATATAAAGCGGGAGAAGTTCGACTTTGCTCAGCATGAGCTGCACTTCTCGATACATATTATAAGCCAATGCTAGTTGTGGATAGGGAAAGCGAAGATGTGAGCCATCAAGGAATCGAAGACACCCACAAATATAACAGAACATAGATTATTCCTTGGGATTGTAAATTATTATGGATGATTTATAGGTTGCTACTATACCAAAGCCACTCCCCTAATCGAGTTGTTGAAGAAAAAAAGGTTGTAGGTTTAGAGCGAGGAATGCCAGAATGCATTTGAAGGTTGTCATGTCTGAGGAGCCGGTCCTAGGACCACCTGACTTATCCAAGACTTTTGAGGTAAACACTGACGCCTCAGATTATGCCATCAGGGGTGTACTAATGTAGAAGAGGCACCCCATTGCCTTTGAAAGCCGCAAGCTAAATGAGACTAAACGGCGGTACAAAGTTCCGGAAAAAGGAGATAACCTCTATAGTGCATTGCCTACACACCTGAAGGTAGTATTTTCTTTGGTCTATGTTCTTGGTCAAGACCAACTATGTCGCCACTAGCTAGTTTCAATAACATAAGAAGCCCACTCAAAAGAAAGCTAGGTCGTAAGATTTCTTAGTAGAGTTTGACCACGAGCTAGAGTATAAGCCTGACAAGGGCATTGTTGCAGCAAATACCTTATGTAGGAAGGCCGAATTAGCTGCCATCACTACATCCAAATATGACATTCATGAAGCCATCAGGAAGGGATTGCAGCATGATTCAGACATAAAGAAGCTCATGGAGTTAGCATCTCAAGGCAAGAGAAGGCACTTCTAGATAGAGGACAATCTCTTGCTTACGTATGTGCCAAAGCATGGAAAATATTAAGAGGCATATTAAAGAGTGCCATGAGATGTCATGGGTCAGGAAACCTGGGCAGCGCCACACAAGAGCTTTTGGAAGAGCATCACTATAGACTGTATCACTTGACTTTTGATATCCGATGGGTACGACATAATAATGGTTATGGTGGATTGATTCTCAAAATATGCCACTTTATGCCCGCCACAGCAAAATGTACTGCCAAGGTGGCTGCCTATCTATTCTTCAAGAATGTAGTAAAGTATTGGGGGTTGCCGAGGCATATCATAAGTGACTAAGAAATGTGCCTCACTAGAAACTTTTGGAGGGAGTTGTTTGATATGCTTGGCATGGAATTGCCTTTCTGCACCAGTTTCCACCCACAGAGAGATGACCAAACAAAAGGGGGAAATACCTTGTTAGACTACTATATAAGGCACTTTCTGAGCTCTTACCAAAAAAAAATGATTAAAGTTGCTTGGTATTGCCAAATTTTCATATAACTTGCAAAGGAGTGAAGCCACTGGGAAGACGTCCATTGAGCTACCCATAGGCCAACAACTTCAAATCCACATTCATCATCAGCCAAATTTGAGAGAAAGAGTTCGGGTCATATCGTTTGGCCAAGGGCATTGAAGAACAACTAGACACTGTTAAGTATTACTTAGACAAGGTGACCAAGAAGATGAAGAAGTTTACCGACTATAAGTATCGTCACATTGAGTACAAGGTTTGAGGATTGGTCTTGTTAAGGTTCAAAACTTAGTGCGAAAGTATGAGGGCCTATTAAAAATCATTGCAAAACTGGGCAAGAACATATACCGACTAGAGCTTCCACCATCTTTGAAAGTTCATCCTATTTTCCATACCAGCATCCTTAAGCTATACCATGAGGATATGGATGACCCTAGCCGAGGATAGTCCAGTTGAGTACCTATCATCATCACCTTCTTGCATGACACGGGCATTGAAGCTATCATAAACTACCAGGCCAAGTGGAAATGGGGATTTCCTACGACTGACATGTTCCTTCTGCGCTAGAAGGGCATTTCACGTAGAGTATCCATATGAGTGAAGTATGAAGACGTATGGAAATTTAAGGAAAAAGTTCAGGAGTTCTTGTAGTAACACTAGTGCACTGTGATCGTTGCCATATCAGGTGGGAAAAAGTGTCATGAAACACCACTTCATCTTGAATAACGAAGAAAAATCTAGAGTTTTTAAGTAGTTTATGCAAGACTCTATAACATTATAGAGAAGTCTTGTACTCTCTAACTTTCTCTAGACTTGTGAGGAGAATTCTGAAGAAGGACTAAAGTGCTAATAGTTAGAGACATGTAATGTACATATTAATACACTTTGAACCCGCAGTAAGTAGTATAAATATAGGGGGGTCATTCCGTTAGCAAACCATCAAGAAATTGTAAAGAATTCTCCAAGTGTATTACAAGCCTTCTTTCTACAAAAGCTTTCTCTTTTCTTCTTAATCTAGCATTTCCATAGAGATCATGCTGAAAGGCTTACATGCATTTGCAAGATCGTGAAAGAGTAGTGAGTAAATTGACAAGTCCCATATGAAAGTCTTAGTGAGAGTTCTAAGTCTGTGACATTTGGCCTTCTTTGGTTCCATTTAGTCTACCTTGACCATATTGACATTCATTGATAATGATTGAGTCCCTCCTGAAACACTTGGATCCTGGATCCTTTCTTTTGCTACCATGTAGCCCTGACTTGTATTTATAAAAGACAATTACTTCTTGTTCCATACAAATCCCTCCTTGAGCTTGAAATGAGCAAAGTGATGACCAATGGTCAAAGTTTGGGGTCTTATTAAAAAGAAGGGGGAGGGGGGCTCCCATTAAAGTGTCCGGGAAAGACAATAGAAAAAAAGAAAGGTAAGATGTCCTAAAATGAATGAAATCAAGAAAAATGTTGAAAAAGCTTATAATAGGTTGCATTAAAAAAAGTCTCTTGAAAAAGAGGACCCTCCAAAATTTCTGAAAGATAGTGCAAAAAAGGGAAGACACTTAGGATGAACTATCGAAAGCAAAAGAGGTATCGAAAGGAGGCGCACCGAAGAGGATGACTAAAAGAATGCTTGAGGATGAAAAGAATGTGTAGAGTTTAAGAAGAGATGAGACACTACTATCTATATGCTATCCTACTCAACCATAACTTACACTATAGTCCTAACCAAAATCTTATGTTCAAGAGGGCAAATCTAGCCATATGGAGGATGATCTTGGGGAGCTCCAATTCCTACAAGGTAACATCATGTAATAATAGAGTATGTGTTAGTACGTTCAAATGTACTATGTAGGACACAATGCAACAACACATACGCCAATATAGTTAAAATGCTTAATAATAGGAAATACGAAAGCATACTCTCAATATGACATGCATGATCAATACTTGCAATAAAACATACTTGTAAATCATTCAACTTGCATAGACCATAAGACCAAGTGAGCTAGAACTTGGAATATCGATGATTACCTATTATATATAAAGAGGTGGTCTACTTTTCAAGGTAAATCATACTTCACCTCACAGGAGCGCATCCCATTTCAGAGAAGTAACCTTTCTTATAGGAGCCCATCCCACTTTGGAAAGAATTTCATGAGAAACTTCACCTTACGGGAGCCCACCCGATTTTGGGAAGAACTTTAAGAGAAAGTGCACAAAATGGATCCACTAATATAGTAAGGGTATAACATAATCCTATGTTGGCACATAGTTCAAGGAAAGAGAGAAATCCCTCCATCCATCGGTGCTAAGTCTAATCCCACAAAATACTTAGAATAATCATACTTGAATAACTTGCAATAAACATGGAATCATGACATAAGTAGATCTAACATATTGACCTCAAATGTTGAGCCTAACTTGAAATGTGAGAATAGATTATCATTAAACGCTACCCTTGTATTAACATCAAAGGCTCACAAGAGCTAAAAATCTTGAAAATAGGGCTTAACTTCATACTTGCATAATAATAGATAATTTCATTAATTCATAACATACATGATAGTCCATATTCATCCTGAAGTCACTTGACTTACAAAACATGTAAATAACTTGAGAATCCTTGACTTGATATTTTATCAAACACTTGGTTGGTGTGTATTGCTTGTTCAAAATCATGCAATTCAAGAGTGAAATCATGTGAGAAAACTCAATATAAATTAACCCACAAACATACTGCAAAACCCTCATGTGAAATACCTTGAAATCCATTGTCAAATCTCCTAATAGATCATAGTTTCATAGCTCAAAACACACATAGTCTCAATAGTCAAAACCAACTTATGGTATAAACTTGATATAGATAAACTTGCATATTTAGTCAACATTCATAAAACCCCAATATATTTCATGGTTATAATTCATAATAAAAGATGCCCATAGATAATACAACTTGAAAACATGCAATTTTCATAAAATAGGGAGATTGGGCACATGGGTGCAAGGACTCAATGGTTGAAACTCACATACCTCAACTTTGGGGATTTACATGATGAAGATTTGAATGAGAACATTATGCTTAAATGAAGTTCTTGAGATCCAGAATTAAACTTAGGTCACTTGATTTTTGGATGAAATATTTGGCTAATTGTTAGATAGGGTTTTGAGAATGTATTGAGTGACATAGAGTTGTAAATTGGCTAAGTATAAGTATTTTTACGCATAGGAGGCATGGGGCCAAGACCCCGATGTGTTAGACCAAAACTTAAAGTTATGGAATTATAACACTACTACACGATGGGTCCACATCGAGGAGCCAACGCGAAGGCACACTGGAAATTGCAAAGTCGGCAAAAATAAAATTTCACTACGAGTCCTCTAAAATCCGGGTTATACACATTTCCCACTCAATTTTGCCACCTAATCAAGAATAAGAAGTTGGATTTTTGATACCAAGCATGAATTTTGAGATATATGGAAATTATGATTATGGGCATTTTTGAAGCACATTTTCGAGTACTTTTTGGGGACTTACAATTTTTCCTCAATTGGGAGAGTGAGTGTTGATGAGATCCTTTAAAATGTTGTCATTATCTTCTGCATTCAGGATCTTCTTTGGCATGAGGGCAAATGGTGATGCTTTTAGATGGTCATCAACAACTACTTGAGCTACTGTGAGCATAGCCATGTTTTGATTTTACTCCTTAGTCGTCTCCTGACACTTAAAATCAGGTAGTCGTTTGTCAAAGTTCGAGAGTGGCTGGAAAAGGTGGAATTGTTTGTGTTTTTCCTTGTTGATCCATTTGCAAACTCTGGAGTTTGATTGACTAATGTTTAATTTTCTTGAAGGCAATCAAAGGCTTAAGTTGGGGGTGTTGATGAGTCCATATTTCAGTCTCATTTTGTGGCTAGTTTGCAAAGAAATATTATCCTCAATTTGCTATTATTTTAAATCTCAAACTAATGTGCATGTGTTAGTGTCAGGTAATGGAACTAAAAGTGCAGAAATGGACAATACTTGACAAATTTTGGAAAAGTATCAAAAGTATCAAAAAGGCGAATAAAAACGGGATCGCCAACATATTCGGCGACCCATCAAACACTAAGAGAGACCGCATCACATTGAAGCAACAAAGATTTAAGGACATATTAGAAAGGTTGTTGGAATCTATGTCATCAAACATATTGAGCATAATACTGAAGGACTTAAGAGGAAACAAAAAGTTACAGGATTCAATACCTTAAAACCATGACTGGAAGGCAATGAGAGAGGAATTTCAGTAAATCATCTAACTGTACTTGCATATTGAGGAACCATTGCCAAATGATCAAGAGAAACACTCCTTAAGAGGATGCAGAGAAAAGCAGTCAAGGGCACATTTGGTGCATCATCGAAGTGCTCGGCGATGGTTGGTTGACCACCGAATCGTAACTCGGCGCACAAGCACTTATACTTTTGCATGGACTATTTATGAAAATTAGAAAAGGTCATTGTACATATCATTATTCTTAGTCTTACATGAGAGTAGCAATACATATAATATTCTTGGTTCTTGAGTAGAAAGATGTCATAGGTTTTCATGCTATTAAGATGCAAAACATGAGGAGATCTATTAGTATTAATCAACTTTTCTCTATTAAATTTTACCCATGACTTCAACTGCTTTTTTTTTTAATTTCTATTTTCTAATTTCTAGCATTTATGACTAAAACCTCCATGTTTGGGGTGCGTTAATGATATATGTTCTTGATTTATCTGTTGGCTCTATTATATTTTGACTTCACTATTGTTTATCAGAATGAATGTACATCTATTCATATGTTTAATCTATAATTTCAAAGTTACAAATTTGGGGTTCAATTTAGATCTCTAATTATTGCTTTAATCGGAGTAATTAGAGTATGGAAGGGATGTAATAGCAAGAAAAGCTTCGGGGTTCCCGTTGAAGTCCATAACTAAGGATTTAATGACTAATGTTTTAGGGGTTCTAGTGAGACTTCTTAGGGCAAGGGTGTCCTCGATGGTGCGCATATGATATTGTAATTAAATCTTATGAAACACTCGTGTGTCATAACCGAATGTTGGTTACAAGCAACCTTGCTTATTTAGTCAAATTAGTACATATTTAGACCCAACTAGTTAATGCATTCCCATATTTTCACATCCCCAACGATTCCCTTAATTTGTTGATCTATTTCCTGATTAGATTAGTCTAATGAACTAGTCCAATTTGGAAACCAGGATTTCCTATGGGATTCGAGCCTAAAGTTGAGTTAATATACTAATGACTACCGCCCTTGCTTCCTTTGAGTAGCTGGGTTTAGCGAAATAATTCACGTAGTCCTAATATGTTATACGATGCATAGGAAGTGACAAAGTTCCACCTGGCAAGTGGTTTCCTCATTCCAAAGTAGGGGGTTATGTTGGATTCCATATAGTAGCTCACATGGTCTTATAAACCAGTTATGGCCTATTCCTACAAGGTTTATGATCTATATCTTGGTTCCATTACAATTGATCCATTTATGCATTACTTTTACTAATATTGAAAGATACTGCTTGTGTATATTGAAGCTTATTTTTATGTTACATTCAACATTTCTAGTATGTAAGTCTTAAATTATGAAAGATGGCATTACAATTTTATATTTGCATTTGTTTCTCACATAATTAGTATATTACAAAAATGCTAATGCATATTTTACCTACATGATTTAATTATTTAGGGATAGGTGCATCTCCCTGGTCTCATGGCTAGTTTTTCGATGTTCAAGAACAGTTTTATTGTAGTGATCCCTTTGTTCTGGACTCCACCATTTTCCTTCTCTTTCTATGTATTTTAGAATTGATATGTATTTGGATTTTGGAGGCTTTTAAATTCTATTTTGTTAATGTTTTGAATCTTTTCTATTTTATGGAGACTGATCGTTTATCAGTCCAGTGTATCCATGGTCTAGTTGTCATAGTTGTGGATGACATGTATGGTTTTATTGTTGCTCAATTATCAAATGTGCCCCATAGACCCTACCTCATTTACTTCCACAAATGTATGAGTTTTTATGCCTATTAATGCATATATTAAGATGGCTCGGGTGAGGTGCCTATGGGTGTCTCATTTACAATGTCACAACTAGGCCCTACATCCAAGTCATTACAAGGATATACTAGTTCTTTATGGTGACATTGTTGAGTGTTGTTAGCCAATGCATATGCAGTTTGAGCCATCCTTCTTCGACACAAATGACATCGTTATATACCAAGGTTCCTTACTAGGCTTAATAAAGCCCTTCTCTAAAAAGTTCTTCAATTGGTCCTTTAACACTTTCAATTTAGCTAGGGCCATACCATATGGATGAATGGAAATAGGTTGATTATTGGGGAGGAGATCTATAACAAAATCTATTTCCATTTTAGGAGGAATACCAAGGAGTTCATCGGGAAAGACATCAAGAAATGCTTTGATCACCGAGATCAACTCAATAGAATGAACATTGGACTCGACATCCCTAACCCTTACAAGATGATAAATGCAACACTTAGCAATCAATTCCAAGCCTTAATAAAAGAGATGAACCTACCCTCAGCTAGTGAATAATGACCTTCCCACTTAAGGATGGGTTCATTAGGAATAGCAACCTAATTTTGTAGGTACTACAACTAATGAAAGGATAATAAGCATGTAACCAATCCATCAAAAGAATAATATCAAAATCTACCATGTCAAGATCATAAAACTATAAGGCACGATTTTATGCAATATGGACATAGGAAAACCCCTACAAACTATTTAAGCAAACAATAGACTCATCGATGGGGGATAGCATAAGGCCCCACCTATTAAAAGTAGGAAAATTGTAAAGGAAATGAATTCTCAATTTTTTCAGTATAAGTGATTACCATGAGGGGTCTTATGGGTCATGTGTTAATGTACAAGTCGAACAGTGGCCCATGTGTTATCAGTGTGCATTTCTTGTAGCTCAAGTCTTTAAGTATATTGAGGTATGAAGGCTTCTATAGGTCGTAAGTCCGTTTACAAGCCGTAACACCTGCTCATGGAATGATAGCCAGACTTGTTGACATTTGGTATTTTGATGGATTCAATGTAGGAGGTAAGAGATGATCTGTATGCTGACCTATGAGCCACATATCTTGTCATAGGGTGAGTATTAGAGCCAATTTTTGAGGATTGAAAATATTTCATATGAAACCCCATTTCTCATGACTCGTAGAATGGATTATAGCTCGTAATCGGGGTCTTGTGGTCCCATCTAATAGACTTAAAGAGAGGGAAATTTTGACTTTCCTAATTTCCTAAGCCTATACCACATCCTTTTAAGCCTCAATGATCCCCTCCAACATTATACAACCCTAGAAAACCTTATTCCGATTCACTGTCAAAAACTGTCTCAAGTTCATCCCAAAAACACTCCCAATTTCCCCAAGTAACCCAAATAAAATTTACAAGCTAGGGTTTTGGATTTCTCATCAATTGCCTCAAGGTTATTATCTCCAGTCATAAATGATATGTCGGTGTCGATAAGCTGAGATCATCTCTCCACTAAGCTCAAGCATTCCCTCTCTTTTATGTTTTCTTATGTTAAGGTAATAAATGATGATTTTATAAACTCTTTCATATGAAGTTAATATGGAGTACCCTATGATGGTTTACCCTTATATACTATTATGGAATGAAATATCATGTGGAATCTATGTTTAAATGAGGGTTTGATTCTCTTGTATTATTGGTGGGTTATTTTGAATAATGTGTAAGGATTATATTTTAATCCACTCGTGGCATTTATTCATGAATTGCATGATTTCAATCTTGTGTACATATGCCCACCATGATTGGATTAGAAATGCATTACAAATTCTTAAGTTATGAATGCCTTGTGACAAGATATGTATGTTAAGCATATAATAGCTCGCATGGCCTTATATGTAGGTTATGGTCCCTTTCCACTATGTATATGATGTCATATGATTTGATAATTCTTCTTGCATGTTCAACTAAGGATTTGTCGTTCACGACATATTGAGCGTATAATCATTGTTTATGATTATGCATATTATTTAATTATGGATTATGTTCATTGATGCATTTTCACACCGAAAACTTAGTACATCCCGAGTACTAATGCATATTTTTTCCTATATTATATAACCATGTAAGGACCAAAGCACCTTTCCATTATCCACCACATGGTTATGTAGTTTAATAGAAGATTTACTAATAGTGAGTACTCCACTTTCGAGGATAATATACACTAACTTTCATGATTATTTAAAACATGTATATTTTTTTGATACTATCTATTGAGGGTACTCCAGGAGATGATTTGCCTCCCGTTCTATTCATGATTAAAGTTTTTTTTGGCTATGGTTATGTTATGTATGTCATGTAAGGACTCAGAATTTGTAAGGCCTTAACGGTACATGGAATTTGGTTCCAAAAAGTTTTTGACCAAGGTGACACCTTTTGGACACCTCCACAGGCCGTGTGGAGGAGACTTGAGGTGGCCCTCAGCCTTGTGTGTTGAGTGTTGGCTTTATGTTGAAGTTCAAGACCTAGGTATACACCATATGAACCCATACAGTCCATGTGGCACTACCCTAGTTTCCTAGTGGCTTATATGAGTAATGCTGGCCTTGAAAACAACATTTTAAACAATGCTTGTCACACATGAACCTCTTACGGACCGTGTGACCCGTACACAGGTCATAAGGTGGTCTATATGGGCGTTGGGATGAAAATTTCTAAGTAGCAAATTACTCTCTTAGAACCGTCAATAAGATTTTGGCTAAATGATGTACCATGGAATGCCACATGGTCTGTGTACCTTTGGATGGTCCATCGTACCTCTATGTAGGACCTTAGGCAATATTTTATCATCCGTTTCATTAACAACATTCTTGTAATTTTACCTATTCCTAACAATTGTTTGTGATTTTTTAACCCATCCTAAACATCTCAAAAGACCTATACTATACTATTCTCATTCATATTAATTTCAACACTTTTAGAATTATTCAAAGCTCTCTAATAAGAACTCCTCTCAAGTGAACTAGTGAAAGCTTATCTAGGAGCTTATGGAAAGGGTCTTGTTCATCAAATTCTTCTTGTTTCTTCTTGGTTAGCTATGGTTTGTGGGATAGATTTATGGGGCCTTTCAACCATGAAGACCCCAAACTCTTTTACACTTGATTTATGAAATTGAGCTTACTTTAAACTTGGGTCTTTTATATTACTATTTATTTCATTCAATTGAAATTTGGCTAAATTGTGATTTAAATATCAATTTACTCATGGATTTACTTGAATTTCTTATCATATTATTGATTTAAGTGTGAATGTCTATTGCCCATAGTATTCTCATATCATTCATGGCATATGCATGCATGAACTATGGTATTCATGAAGTTTATAATGTGGACTAAGTTCCAATTATGATGATGTCTAAGTTTTCAAGAAAAGTATGGGTATGACAAGAATTTGATCACATGATGTCTAAGATATGGCTCTTTAAGAAATCATGGGTGTTTACACCACTATGATAAAGGAGCTATTCCTATGCATGGAAGTATGACATGAAGTATGATTTGATATTTTAGCCCAAGTATGCATGATTATGAAGTATGTTTCTCATTTAAGCCTAAGTATGCATTGTTATGATCTTATAAGACTTATGCCACTTATACAAGCATTTATATTTATATATATTCCTATGAGATTATAACTTAGCATGGAATGAGGTTGGAGGCAGGGAGTGCTATCCCCAAGGGTCCTTACTCCTTTCTCATAACTATGTGCCTAACATAGGTTTATATTTATTCTACTTTAAGGGATTATGAATGTTAGTGGATCTACCTTTGGCAAGTGGGTCACCTCTTTATCCATTGTGGGGAATAGGAAGGTGTTCCAAGTTATAGCTCACTTAGTCTTATGTCGGTTAAGGTCCCATCCCCATTATGTCAAAGTATCGTGGCATTCATGAATCATGAATTTCATGGGATATTGATATATTATTTTTTCTCATATGCTTCTTTCTATATATATGCCCTTGTTATATAACATTTAATGTTTGTTTGATGAATTCATATGCATTACATACCCGCATACTAAGTAAATTTTAACATACTAACGTATATTTTTACCTACATGATCTAACCATGTAGCAACCAGAGACTATATCCTTCCACTTTTTGATGGCTTGTTCAGATTTGTGAAGTTGTGATGGTAAGTCCTATCCTCCAAGGACAAGCCATCATTCGTCTATCTTATGCTGTTTCCAATTATGTTATATTTACTTTGAGAGTGAGCCCGATAAATATCTTGGCTCCCATCCTATGTTATAACTTAGAAGCATTATTGGACAACATGTAAACTCTTGTACTGTTATGAGTTATGTTATGCTATTTGGAGATTTTGGTTATGGGTATCTATTGGATATGGGTATTATGATGATTTGTTTATGAAATTATATGGATATGTGGAAAGTCCTAAGTCTCAGTTCATTCCCATAGAGTTAGTCATGCTTGCACACCCCTTAGTCTGTATGCATTATGTGCTATGTGTACCCATGTAAATCCACATCCCTATAATATCCCAATAGCATGAGTTCTACTTTTTCATTCTTGAGAATTATGTGCATATTACTCTGTTGTGCACTTCCGAACTGATGACATGAATTTGGTAACTTTGAGGCTTATTTGGGGAATCTCGAGTTCCCATTCACCATGTCCTCCCTAGAACCTATGTTCGGGTGGTGACAAGTTTGGTATCTAATCACTAGATTTATGAATGGTCCATAAAGTCCAACATGTTGTATCGAGTAGAGTGATATCCATGGGTGTGAAGTGCACCATAGCAATGAGTAGGAGACTTTGATAGCATTTTAGGAATTGTCTTACTTCTTTATGTCGTATGTCATGGTTTGACAATGTATTAAGGTTTCCTAACCCTGATGATTACCTTGGTACCCTACAAAAGATGTCTCCATAAAGAGCTCCCCCACCAAGACAAGCCCCGATTAAGGTGGAAGAAGCTCCTTAAGAGCTTATGGAAGAGCCGATCGCTAATGATAAATTTCATAATACTATTTCCATGCTTGCGCAAGTGGTTACCATACATGCTAGACATGCTCATCTTCATCCTCGAGATTCCACTCTAGCTACTGGAGTGTGAGATTTTACTTGAATGAATCCTCTAGAGTTTTATTGATCAAAGGTTGATGAGGATGCTCAAGAATTCATTGACTAACTCTCTACGGTGTTGACTGTTGCGGGAATGGCTTCTGGGGAAAAAGATGAGTTAGCTACTTATAATTTGAAGGATATGGCTCAAGTGTGGTAACATCAATGGTTGATGGAGAGGGTCTGTGGTGATGGGGCTAACTGGGAAGACTTCTAATTTCCCTTTCTTCATCACTTCACCCTTCTTGAATATAGGGAAGCTATGATTATAGAGTTTATCAACCTCAAACAGGGTGGTATGAGTGAAAGGGACTATGCACTAAAATTCACAAATCTCTCAACGTATGCTCTTATGCTAGTGGCTAACCCTTGTGGAATAATGCACAAGTTTATTTCTAGTGTCCCTGATTTGATTGTGAAAGAATTTCGTACGGCTAGGGTTATTTGGGATATGGTAATCTCTAAACTTATCACTTATTGCTTACTAGAATTAAGGGGAAATGCTCAAAAAGATCCTGTTACGATTGTAACTTCTCTAGCTGCTGCAGGGTTGGTGGATGTTATGGTCACTTCCAACAAGGATAAAATTTTAATGAAAGGTTTTCCAAATCTATGGTACATAAGGTTGACCATTGCCTCCCTGATGTGATAATTATTGTAAGACTCACCCCAAGAGGTTCTTGTAGGGTTCGGGTGCTTGTTTGGGAGTGGTGAGATGGGACACAAGCTTGCTTATTGTCAAAATCCACCAAAGAAAGGTGAGATTGCTTAGCTTGAACAAGTCCAACCATGACTTCCTCAAGGTGGTGCCGGTAGAAACAATAGGTTCTATGCTTGGCATGCTCGACATAATGTAGAGGAATATTTAGATGTTGTGACTGGTATGTTAAGAGTCTTTGATTTTGATGTTATGGTTTGCTTGATCCAGGTGAAAATTTATCCTTGTTTCTCCTCTTTTGCCTGTTAAGTTTGGTTTGATAACTGAAATCTTAAGGAGCCCTTTTTAGTCGATACTCCAATAGGTGAATCTATTGTTGCCCGAAGAGTTTATCGGGGTTGTCCTATCTACATTTTTGTATAATTTCCTTCCATTTGATCTTTTGGAGCTTGAGATGTTCGATTTTGATATTGTTCTTTGGATAGATTTGTTGCATGCTTCATATGCCTCTACAGATTGTAGAACTCGGAAGGTCATGTTCTAATTTCTAGTTTAACCTATTCTTAAATGGAAGGGTGGTGACTCCGCTGTTAAAGGTCGATTTATTTCCTACCTCAAGGACCAAAAGATGATTTCTAAGGGTGTATCTATCGCATTGTGAGGGTTAAAGATGCAGAGTCTGAATTACCTATTCTTGAATTGGTTTCAGTGGTTGATAAGTTTCTGAATGTGTTTCCTGAAGATCGTATGACACTAACTGAGTTGAAGGATTTGAAAGATCAATGGAAGGACTTTTCGCAGAAAGGATTCATTAGTCCAGGTATATAGCCATGGGGTACCCCGGTATTTTTTGTAAGAAAGAAACATAGGTCATTTTTAATGTGCATTGATTATAGGAAACTGGACAAGGTAACTATTAAGAATAAATACATATTTCGAAGGATCAACAACTTGTTTTATCAACTTCAATGAGCCACTCATTTCTTAAATATTGACCTCCGTCGTATTATCATCAATTGAAGGTTAGGGAGTGTTACAGTCCCAAAATGGCTTTCGAAACTAGATATGGGCACTTTGAATTTGTGTTGGTGTTGTTTAGTTTTATTAATGGTCTGGTTGTGTTTATAGATTTCATGTATTGGGTGTTAAAGCCATTTCTTGACAGTTTTGTGGTTGTCTTAATCGATGATATCCTTATTTATTCCTGAAGTGAGTGGAAGCATATGGATCATTTGAGATGGTTCTTCAGACTTTGATAGAGAGGCAATTGTATGTTAAATTCAGTAAATGTGAGTTTTGGTTGGGTGAAGTAGCTTTTCTTGTTCATGTTGTGTTTGTTAATGGTATTAAGGTTGACCCGAAGAAGACCGAGGCTGTGAAGAATTGGTCTGGACCATTATCTCTATCACGACCCAATCCTAGGTCCTATACGTGATACGACGAATGGAGAACCCGAAGAGACCACAAACAAGACTCTTAGCATATCGTTACACATCCTTGATCGTGGAAGCAATTAAACAACAATACAAGAATAGAAATAAGGGCAAAGGAACTAAGGGATTCTTTCATAGCATAGAAATATATAAAAGTCTAGAGGGTCAAAGCTCAAAGCATCATTACATATGGGCTCACCCTCATAGTAAAAAACATACAATTAATAATGAAAGTCTTTACATAACATAAGAACAAGAGATATCATCCTCGGAGTTGAGGACTCACCAAACTTGCTTGGTGAAGGTAGTACTAGCCATGGTGACGATGAGGATGATCGTGAAGAGCTCCAATTCCTACATGGTAACATCATATAGGCATAAAGTATGCATTAGTACGTTTGAATTTACTAAGTATGTAGGATGCAATGCAACAAGAGATAGGAAATATAGGCAATATATAACACCATAAGCAATGGATAGCATAATAGCAATATGACATGTATGGATGATGCTTAAAAGTAAAACATGCTTATATAAATCATATTACATATGTAGTAAGAGACCTCTCGATGGTTGTCACACCCTACCATCTATGGTGATTGTGGTATCAACCCCTCAATTGGTTGATGGTTGCAACACCCTACCATCCATGGTGATTGAGGTATCAACCCCTCAATTGGTTGGTGGTTGTCTCACCCTACCATCTATGGTGACTGAGGTATCAACCCCTTATTGGGTGTGGTCAACTTTCAATTCTATAGATAGTTTTCATGAAAATCAACACATATATACCTTTCTTTTGTCATCATAAAGTCATTCAAGTCATAAGATATGCAATGGATTATCAATAGGTAAAGAACCCTAATCCGGACATTTTATTAGCACTTGTTAATACCCTCATCCAATATACATTGAAACTATTCATCAAATCTCAAAATAGATGTTATATTCATAGCTCAGAACATGCTTAAACAATCACACTTTTATGGAGCCACAACATAGTTCATAGTCAAATTCATATTGAGTAACAGTCATAAGTAAATCAACCTAGAAACCCAAAATTTGTGTAAAAGGAAGCTTGGGCACCATGGATGAAAGGACTCAATATTTGAAACCCACATAGCTCAACTTTGGAGAATGCTTTGATGAACATTGAGATGAGAATTTGAAGCTTGATTGAATTCCTTAAGATCTGAAATGAGATTTGGCACTTGAATTTTGAGTGAAATATTTGTCTAAGTGTTTGAGAGAATATTGGGGAATGTCTTTTATAATATGAAGGTGAAATATGGCTAAGTATAAATATTTTTATGCATGGGAAGACTTATGCCCAATACCCAAAAGTGTTGGACTGAACAACAAAAAAACTGGGCAAAAATAACACAGAGGCGCGCTCCAATCGCATCATACCAAGGGCACAAAAGCCTCACTAGAAATTGCATGTTGGGAATTTCAAAATTTGGTACGGTTGCTCTAAAATTGGGGTTAGACCCATTTCACACTACATTTTTCAACCTAATCAAGAATATGAAGTTGAATTTTTAATATCATGCAAGGATTTTGAGATATATTGAAATTACAAATTTAGGCACTTTCGAGGCACATTTTTGGGCACTTTTTGGGGTTGTTTTAGACTCCTTCGGATATTCAATGTTTTCTTGTATTGGTTGGTTAATAGAGGAGGTTTTTTGATGGTTTCTCATCTATAGCATATCCATTTACAAAGTTAACCAAAAAGAAGGCCAAGTTTCTATGGCCGGATGAATGTGAGAAGATTTTCCAGATTTTGAAAGATCAGCATACATCGGCTCCTGTTTTGAGTCTATCGGACGGCTTAGATGGGTTTTCAGTATACTGGGATACTTCGCGGATTGGGGTGGGTTATGTTCTTATGTAACATGTTAAGGTGATAGCTTATGCATCAAGACAATAGAAGATGGATTAGCGTAATTACCTGACTTATGACCTTGCGCTAGTGGCTATGATGTTTCCTTTGAAGATTTGGAGACATTATTTGTATGGGGTGCATGTTGGTCTTTTCACCGATCATAAGAGTTTACAATATATGTTCACCCAAAGCGATCTTAACTTAGGGCAAAGAAGGTGGTTCAAACTCCTTAAGTACTGTGATATAAGTGAGCAATATCTTCTGGATAAGGTGAATGTTGTAGCGACGCTCTTAGCAGACTATTTATGGAAAGTGTAGCTCATGTGGCTGAAGGGAAGGAGTTGGTCAAAAATGTTCATCATTTGGCTAATTTGGGTGTTACATTGGTCGACTCTAATAATGGTAGTTTTCGTGTTAAGAATGGGAAGAAATCATTTATGGTTGTTGATGTTAGGGCGAAACAAGATCTAGAGCCATCATTTATGGAGTTGTAGAAGTTGGTTGCCGAAAAGAAGATAGATGTTTTCTCCTAAGGGAGAGATTGATGAGTTATAGAAATAAGACTCTTGTAATGCTTTAAACGAAGGATTTTTGTGTGTTCTCAAGAAAATTTGTTGTTTGATGTGTGTTTTGCTGTTTTTCCAGGAAAAATGATAAAGCATGGAGCATGGGTGAATGATAGTATAATAAATGCAAAGAAGAAAAAGTGTTGATATATTGAGCCCTCCACGTCTCATGTGATATCACACTGACCACAGGAGGACACGCGGAGGTGGCCCAAGAAATTGAGGAAGATATGAAACCAAGTGAAGGACCAAGGGCACCATCATAGTTCATGTGACAGTCCAGGAGTCGTGAGGCACACCGTGGCCTTACACTTGGCATGAGGAATTGGGCATGGAATAGCCTGGCGAGGAGTTGGAGGAAAATTGTCTAAGGCACGCCCCATGGTACCGTTCATGGGCTATGGGAATTGACACAGTCCCTGTCACGTTCCATCAAATGGATGTGAAGATGGCCAATACCATTAATAATAATAAAAATCATACAAGTGGCAAGAGGCGGGGCCTATCATGGGTGGTGTGACCAACCATAGTTTGTGATACTGAGGGACGTCATGCAAGCAAGCAAAATAATAAAGGAAAGGAAGATGGTATGTCTCACAAACTGTTGACCATCACAAGACCAATTAAAGACAAAGTGTTGACTCACCGACTAGTTCACGGTCCGTCTAGTGTCTCAAGAGTCATGTAGTGGCCCGTATCCATGTCGACGTCATTTTTCCTCTTTTAAATTGGATTGAGTTTTCCTTGTATATATACATTATTTTTATTCCATTTTTATTTAGTCTTGAACTGCTAGAGGCAGAGAACACAAGAAGAACACTATTGTGCTCTATCATTGGCTCCTATATCTGCTCTATTATTGCGTCCGATTCTTTAGGGGGTGA
Organism: Solanum ossicruentum; assembly: GCA_025774065.1. Taxonomy (NCBI): domain Eukaryota; kingdom Viridiplantae; phylum Streptophyta; class Magnoliopsida; order Solanales; family Solanaceae; genus Solanum; species Solanum ossicruentum. The sequence continues at coordinate 33,523 of JAOTQR010135668.1, read as the reverse complement.
TCGGGGTTAAGCCGTGTAGCGGTACCCGCAAAAAACAAAGGACTATTCGCTCTTTAGGGTGGGCCTTTCGTACTCAAATCCGAACGGGGAAATGAAGCGCACTAAAAGATAGTGGATTTGCTTCACTATTAATTCAAAGTGGCTCCATGGCTTCATTTATGTTAAGTCTGGTCGCTCGGGCCATTGTACATTTTGATTATGTTTCCACTTCATTGAACTCTTGGATTGCAATTATCTCATTTAATATTGTAATCCGTTGATTCATTAATTCTTCAATAGTAAGCTCTTTATCATGAATTCCTTATATTGTTGTGGTCTATCTTTCTTGAATATTCTAGGCTAAACCCAAAACTAGGGTTGTGGGAACAATGACAAATTAATAAGATAGACAAATATGGGGTAAATCATGGGATTCATTAGAATATATATCGTAGTATTCTTCACTTTAACTTCTTCATTAATGAGTCAATGCATTAGGGTAATCCTGTATTTGATACATGCCTGAAAGGGATGTAGTGATTAGGAGAAGAGTTATATGACGAAAAATCAAGGTTTTAAACCTGGTGTAAGTACTTGAGACCGAAATATAAGAGTATATGTCGGGGTCCATAACAAGGGTTAGCAAGTATACATTTTGAGACTAAAAGGTGAGGAATGAAATGCATTCAAGGACCGAAAGGTGAAATAGGTGTTACATAACTTGTTAGATCTTGTATAGGTAATCATGAATGAGTGTACCACATAATTCATCTATCGTACTAGATGTCATGGGAAACACAATCCTTGCTTGCCATTAATTGTTTGGAATTCAGTACTCTTGGTACTCTTTTGTTACTTTACTATAATAATTTAGTTTGCAAAACCAAAAGCTCCCATTTACTTTTTGTCTTTATATTTTTGGAATAGATATTACATCTGAAAAATAGTGCTAATAGATTTATCTCAGCTATTTCCTATGGGATCAACCTTAACTCTGGTTGAGTTCTACATTTGATCAATGATAGCTTTACTATTCCTTTTGGAGTGTAAAATTTGGGTGTATCAAATTTTGGCGTCGTTCCCCGGGAATACAGCGAAGAAATAGTCTATTAGTTGTAACTTTCAGTGTGTTATACTAATCCCTAATTTTACTTTTATTTCTTGTAGTTGTTCTTGGTAGAGAGTCGGCTTTGTAAGCGAAACACCCAAAGTAAGGGTGATGCACTTGTTCCATATGACCCCGAGCTCACTAAGTCAATCCAAATAATAAATGCCCAAGAGCATGACGCAACAAGGCAGAGTGAGTTGGCTAAGAATCCTGCAGGTGGGGAAAACAACAGTCTGGGTAAAGATAACCTTCCTTGTAATGAGGTGCCACCGTCAGCTCCACTAAGATAGGTGCCACTGGCTCACCTCTACATCAGCAACCTAGTGTAAGACCATAAGGGCCTCAGAAGCCACAAGCAGTGAATGATGATGATGAGCATGCTGGTACCACTAGAGCAATAATGCTTCTCCCACTACCTATAGGTTTCAAGTTCATCATTACTAGTATTATGCTAAAGAAGCTACAGTTTAAAGGGTTGTTCAGCGAAGAAACAACTAAGGACGCAAATAAACATGTCATGAACTTCTTAGCGACATGTATATCGACCAATATCCCAGGGGTTAGTCAGCAAGCACTTAAGTTGCGATTATTTTCGTTGTCTCTTACTGATGAGGCAAGAAAGTGGCTTAATGAGCTTCCGCATGATTCTATTTGCACTTGGAGAGAGTTAAAATAAGATTTTGTGGATAGATTCTTCCCTGTATTAAGACATCTGAAGATCACTGATGACATCAGGTATCACAAGCAACTACCGCATGAAGCACTATATGAAACTTTGGAGATATTCAGGCAAAAACTTAAGCAGTAGCCCAACACATATGTGTAGTTAAAAGAAATCTTCTACAGGTCTTGCAACTTTTTGATGAAGCCTATCATTGATGCTGCTTGTGGGGGATCATACATGAGTATAACGTTCGAAGACATGGTGGTGATCTTGGATCAGGTAGGTAAGAATAACAAAGCATGGTACACCAGAGATTGACATTGGTCTTGGTTCATCTTCGAGATGACTTCAAAAAAGCATAAGAAGAAGGAGTAACAAGATAAGGACATGGCCCACATGCATACCTAACTAGACTTTCTGACGAAGCGACTACTAAATGTAGGTCTAGAAAAGGTAAAGCCATGGATACAATGCCTAGGTATGATGATCAAAGCTATAATTATGATGAGGAGGTGAATGATTTTCGCATCCTAGGGGATTACAGTACATTTAACGCTTGTAATCAATGTCGGAACTATGGACGTGAGAACTATCAAGGAAATTTGCAAAACATAGATAGCTATAGGAATCCGAGCGTCAGAATGATGTTGTGGAAACTCAAAATTAGAAAAGATGATGGTGAAGGTTCTTGACAAAGTGGAGTCCAATGAGGCTAAGGTGCAATACCTAAAAGGAGAAATATCCAATGTTAAACAATTAGTCGACTCGCATTCCACTTCGATTAAGAAACTAGAGTAGCAAATGGGCCAACTATCAGCCTCAATGATATAGAGAAAAGCTGGGTCACTTCCTAATGACACTATTTAAACCTAAAGAATGATAGTCACTGCATGGCAGTACCCACAAATAATAGTAAGGTACTTTCTGACCTTACTGTAGCCAGTGATGCAAGTTTTGATAAAGCGATTGGAAGGCACCTGACCCCATGGATATGCATGATAATGATATAAGTGAAGAGATTTATGTGGAACTAGTAGAGCCTGAGGTTTATAAAGATGCTCAAGAGTCAGAGAAACCAATAACATAGTCTCTACCGGCCATTTCCAAGCCACCACCACCATTCCCACAGAGGTTGTAGAAGAATGTTGAAGATGGCAAGTTTCAGTAATTCTTATCTATGCTGAAGGAGCCCTCAGTGAACATCCCTCTAGTGGAAGCACTTGAGTAGATGCCAAGCTACTATAAGTTCATGAAAGACTTAGAAACTAAGAAGGGGATAGCTAGATCGAGTCGGCAAACTATCTTCATTACTATAGCACCATTGTTAAAAGATCCCTTGTTAAGAAAATGGAAGATTCGGGAGCTTTCACTATCCCATGTACTATTGGAGCTTATGACATTTCATGAGCTCTCTGTGATTCGAGCTCTAGCATCAACTTGATATTGTTGGCAGTTAATAAGTAGTTGGGATTTGGAGCCCCCACACCCATTACAATGCGGCAATTCATGGTAGATGGATCAATAAAGCGGTTTGAGGGGATTCTATGTGATGTGTTGGTCCGTGTGGGCAGGTTTATCTCTCCTGCAGATTTTATCATTTGGGACAGTAAGGTGGTTTTTGAGGTTTTCATCATCTTTAGGAGACCATTTTTGGTGACTGGCAGGGCACTTGGAATGTTGAGCGAGGGGAGCTCACTTTTAAATTGAACATTGAAAAAGTAAAGTTCAGTGTGTGCACTGCAATGAAGACACCCAAAGAGGTGGCTGTAATTCCAATCATGGATGTGGATGATCACTGTCTTTCTGAGATTATACTTGAAGAAAAGATAAATGTGGACACACTAGTAATGATGTTGATAAACTTCTTAGAGTATGGTATCAATGGGTACCAAGACACTGTGAATGCTTTGCAAGGTAGGGGAACCAGATCATTTGTCCCCTGGAAGCTGGACTTGCACCTGCAAAATAGACTGACTCCGCCAGCAAAACCTTCTATTAAGGAGCCTCCGACTTTGGATCTCAAGGAGCTGCCCCAACATGTAAGTTATGCATTTTTGGGTACTAATAACACTCTTATAGTGATTGTGGTTGTAGATCTTCATGAACACCTGGTTACAAGATTATTGGGGGTCCTTTCAAAGTTCAAATGATCTATTGATTGGAACATTGCAGATGTTATATGGATTTCTCTAGGGATACGCATATACAAAATCAAGTTGGAGGATGACTGTGTGCCTAACATTAAACACTAGCGCAAGTTGAATCCACTCATGCAAGAGGTGGTGAAAAAGGAAAATATCAAGTGGTTAAATGTTGGGGTGATATGCCCAATCTTACATAGATGATGGGTTACTCTAGTTCAACGCGCCCCTAAGAATGGGGGAAGGACAGTGGTGGAAAATGATAAAAATGAGCTCATCCCCTTATGACCTATCCTTGGCTAGCGAGTGTGCATGGAACACTGAAAGCTGAATAAATGGGCTTTGAAGGACTATTTTCCCATGCCCTTCATGGACCAGGTACTAGATCAGTTGGCAGGAAGAGGGTGGTAATGCTTCTTGGATGGATACTCGGGCTACAATTAGATATCTATAGCCTAGAGGATCAGAAGAAGACCACTTTCACTTGCCTATATGGGAGTTTTGCCTTCTGGAGGATGCCTTCTAGGTTATGTAATGCCCAGCCACCTTCCATCGATATATGATGTTGATCTTCTCCGACATGGTTGAAGACACCCCTGAGGTATTTATGGATGACTTATCTGTAGTGGGAGATTCCTTTGGGATTGTCTGTTGAATCTTAGTAGGGCACTACAACATTGTAAGAAGGTGAATTGGTGTTAAACAAGGAGAAGTGCCATTTCATGGTAAAGGGGAGGGGATAGTCCTTGTCCACAAGATTTCTGATAAGGGCATAGATGTGGATAGATCTGTGAAGGGGGTCCTAAGTTTTCTTAAACAAACAGGCTTTTATGGTCGGTTCATTAAACATTTCTCCAAAATTTCTTACCCACTGTTTAATCTCTTGGAGAAAGATGCAAAGTTTTAGTTCAATGATAGCTGTCATCATGCCATGGAAACTCTGAAGCAAAACTTAATCTTTACACCTGTTGTAGTTGCACCTGATTGGGCTGTCCCTTTTGAGGTCATGTGTGATGCTAGTGAAATTGTTGTGGGTGTTGTGCTTGGGATGAAACGCATTAAGATTTTTCATCCTATTTACTATGCCTGCAAGACCTTCAATAATGCTCAAAGGAATTATACAGTGATTAAGTAGGAATTTCTAGTTGTGGTATATGCATTTGACAAGTTCAGGGCCTACATATTCGGCACAAAAGCGATAGTGCACATGAACCATACAACCTTAAGATACCTCATGGCAAAGAAAGATACTAAGCCAAGACTAATTAGATGGGTTCTCCTGCTGCAAGAGTTTGACTTTGAGGTCCAAGACCTAAAAGGATTTGAGAATCAGGTAGCAGACCACTAGTTCAGGTTGGAGGATGAGTCAAGAGCAAGAAAATTGGTTCAACATCGATTATTATTATCCCTATGAGTAGGTATTGGCAGATTCTGTTGACCTAATTTCTTGGTATGCTTATTTTGCTAACTTTCTAGTAAGTGATGTTATGCCTGAGGGCCTTTACCCTCACTCGATAAAAATGTCCTTCATGATGTACACAGGTACTTCTGGGATGACCCGTGCTTGTTCTAAACATGTTTTGATGGGACCATCAGGTGGTGCATTCCTAAAGTGGAGATGATAAGTATTATAGAAGCCTATCACTCTTTCTCAGTGGGGGGTCATTATGGTGGTGCGAGCACAGTGAAGAAAATTTTGCAATGTGGGTACTACTGGCCCACCATCTACAAAGACACTCATGACTTGGTGTTAGGGTATGATTAGTGTCAGCGATAGGGCAACATCACTACGCGTCAAGAGCTACCCATGACCCCTATTCTTGAAGTAGAAATATTTGATGTCTGGGCATCGACTTCATGGACCCATTTGTGAGCTCCTATGGAATGAAGTATATCCTTGTGGTAGTAGACTATGTCTCTAAGTGGGTGGAGATAATTGTATTTTTGAATAATGAAAGTAAGAGTGTTGTACAGTTTCTGAGGCGGAACATCTTCTCCATATTTGGAACACCTAGAACTATCATTAGCTGTGGGGGTTCTTATTTATGTAAAAAGATCTTTTGTGTGGTGCTAGCAATGTATGGAGTTCGACAACATATAGTGGCCACACCCTATCACCCGTAGATAAGTGGACAGGTTAAAGTTTCAAATAAAGAGATTAAGGAGATCCTGACCAAGTCTGTGAATGCAACAAGAACTAATTGGGCATAGAAATGTGACGATGCACTTTGGGCTTACAGGACGGCTTACAAGACCCCCATTGGTATGTCCCCTTATCAATTGGTGTTTAGTAAAGCCTACCATCTACCTGTGGAGTTGGATCACAAGGTACTCAGGGCTTTGAAGAAGTTAAACATGAATTGGGTGAGGCCTCTAACTTGAGACTTCACCAACTCAATGAGTTGGATAAGTTTCGCCTCCAAGCGTATGAGAGTGGAGCACTCTTCAAAGAAAAAAATGAAGAACCAACATGACAAGCATATTGCTCAATGAATTTTTAGCAATGGTGACAAGGTACTATTGTACAACTTCATATTGAGACTTTTCCCAAGAAAGATCATGTCTGGGTGGTCTGGCCCATACAAGATTAACAAAGTGTTTACCCATGGTGCAATTGAGCTAGAAGCAGAAAATGGGCATTGATTAAAAGTAAATGGTCAAAGAGTAGGAGAAATGATTTGACGCCACAGTGTCTAAAATTTGGCAAAGTATTACTCCTTATGCATCTACACAGGCTATATCACGTACAACAGTTCATGACATCACCCGTCAGAAGCTATCGTGCATGGCATAGGTGAATTCATGCAAAACTTTTCCAAGTATGGTTAACCAATGACCTAATAGACTTTGAGAAGTGTCACAAACTGTGAGGCCGCAAGTGGAGGTGAGACGGTCAATGTGTGCCAAGTATGTCTTTCATAATTCTAAGGGGTGGCATGCGACCAGTCGTCATAGACCGCGTTGATTCTAATGACGCGTGCAATCAACCGTCTGATGTAGAGCATGTGTGTGGCCAAGTAATTTTTAAATTTTTGCAAGTATAGTGGGAAAGACGGTCCAAACGGATCATGCCACGTGACACAGGCCGTGAGGCCGTCCATGTGGAAGGGTTGACCAATCAAACACGATTGTCCAAGGCATTTAAGATCCTTCCCTTTTTCCCAACAACATATTCTCAACTCTTTCAATCTCTCTCATAACCTTACAACTCTCTCTTTCTCACGGCCTCTCTTTCAAAAACGCCCAACAAAATTTTATCTTCTTTATGGCAAGTCATAGCTTCATCCTAGTGTCCGGTTCTACATTTTCAAGCAGGTCTTTACCTTTTTTGTTATTCATCAAGTAAGAACTCAATTTCGTCATCTTCTAGTGTGGTTTTTAGTGAGCATGTTTAGATTTATGTTGAACAATTGATTCTTTCTTTGTTCAAAGTGTCATAATGCATGAATTTGGTATGGGGTGTGCATTTAGTGGTGAGTTGTTGAATGCTTGAAGAGGTACCCTTGGAGTCTTGTGATTTTTGGGCTTCTTTGTGCTAGTTATTGTTGTACCCATGGCCCTAGTGCTAGTATATTGGTGGATCTATGCTTAAATGATGAAGATTTGCATTTATGTGTGCTTGTGTGGGGTTTGAGATGAAAAGTGGTGATGGGCCCTCTCACGGCTCATTGCACAAGTCGTGTCCCCCTACACGAAACATGTAGTGGCCTCTAATAGTGTCCTTTCCTACTATGCAATTAAGTTTCCCCCCATGGGGCCTATCACGCATCGTGTCACATCACATAGGCCATGTAGGATGCCCTTGAGCTTGTACCACTTATGCCTCATAATTTGAATTTAAATTGAATTTCTACATGTGTCTTATGTATAAGTTCCCTATGATAGACCAGTTGATGTCACTCTTAAGCATTATTGTCACTTTATGGAACAAGAGAAGACTGAGTACCTATTAGTGTGTCAATTTGCTCGTTACAAAATTTCCAAGGGTTGTATTCATTTGTGGTAGTTGCATGTGCTATGAATCCACGTCGAAGGTTAACTAGACTTAGGGACAAGCCTGAGTTATGTCTTCATAACTCCCCAACTGTGTCATCCATCCATCAAGCTAGGAATGACTTAGGTGATGACTCCTCAAGAAGGTCCGAGGTCTATTTTATAGGAAATGTCTCCCCTTATTCCCCTCGCACTATAAGGATCGTGCAGCAAGCCGAAACAGATCCTTCCAGTCATATGAGGGCGTTCCTTATGTTAGAGTTGAGGAGGAGCTGGATGCCCTGAAGAAGGAGGAGGATGTCCTGGAGGAAGAAGAGCAGGTGCACACCACAGAGATCGATGAGAATGACACTGAGAGCAGGCTGATGAGATCAAACTTCTTGATTGTGATGATAAAGATATACAATTTGCAGTCTCCCAGACAACAGACCCTGAACTGCCAAGTGGCTAATTGTAGTTCTGCGGGGCCGTTGGACTATCTTTGGAGCCAAAGAAATTTACACTCAGGGACTAACTAAGGGCTTTGGGTGGTTCCAACAATAGTTGGTTATCCTAGAGTTTTGGGTCCTCATAGTTCAACTCGACTGGATCCTAGAGATCAAAAATATGTTCAAATCATGTCTTATTTGTTGGATAGTGCAACCACTTGGTTACTATGGGCCCACCATCATTGAGGAGTTTTATTCTAACTATTCTTCTAGTCTATTGAACTCAGTCAAGGAAACATTTCTTAAAAAGTGAAGAAGCAAGCTTCCTCAGGTATTTCCCAACGAGCACCTCCGATGGTGTGTGGTACTAGGGTAGATATTTCAGAGACCACCATTAATAGATTCATATTAAGGATGGATTCTCGAGCCCTTCGAATCGTACTATTCATGGACAAACATTTGAAGATCAATGATAAGGGGTGACTGTCTGATCTGACTTCGCTGGCTTCACTTATTAAGTGGATTGTGGAGAGGATTTCCATACATAGAGCTGAGGTTCCTTTGGTTACAACCCCAAAGGTTCCTATCGCCAATATTTTTCTGACCTTTGTTGCAATGTTTTGGTTAACGGAGGTGCAGGACAGGCTACGGCCACAGGAAATGATAACACACTCCAACCTTCACATGTCTTTCTAGTATAGTGTTTAATAGACAAGTAAGGAATAAATATGGGCCAGACTACTGCTACAGAATGTGGGATCAGGCTTTATCTGATCGAGCTGGCATGCCCTTCCCATGCCTGATTCGTGCCCCTTGCAAATGGGTCAGTGTTCCTACCAAGAACTTTCTTGACAAAAAGATGGTTCCCAAAGGCATGGTCAATATTTCCTTGATTAAAAATGTCCCAAATCCTCTTATGCATGTTAGGAAACACATGCTTGGAAGTCTGGTGAATTTTCCCCTAGTGGCCCCATAGCAGCCCTTGTCATTTGAGGATTGTACCACCGCTCCACATTCAGGCGAGGCTTCTGAGCATCCCAAGGGTCATAGTGCAACTTTTTTAGTGCAGCAAGGGTATGCATATGTTTCCTATGAGTTTTTGGCCATAGTGGTGACGACCTGCTTTAAACACGAGTAATTATTGATTAAATACTTAAGAGGATGCTGCATATGGCTCAGTATCATGTACAGGAGGCTGTGGTGCAACTTCGGGCTGAGCTACTAGGTCAAATTAGCATCTTACAGGGCTATGTCAACTTTGGAGGGATACTTCCAGGACATATTTGAGTGTATGTCCAGGGAAGAAATGAAGAATGTTGTTCAAATAGCGAATGACACGAAGGCCAAAATTGTACAACTTATTGCACAGTACAAGGCCACCGCTCCAGTCCCGCCTCTAGAATCTTGGTTGAACCTTTTCAATGCTCCAGTGCCACCTATTCTAACTGAGACAAGGGGGCCTCTACCTACCCTATCTATTGCACTTGTGCCACCTACAAAAAAGCCCTAGAGGAAGGAAAAGGCAAGAGTTATAGCTACCGATGTAGTCCTCCACCTGACTCATAGAAAGAAAAGGAGAGGAAGATGCACAAGGCCATGAGAGCCCAGCTCCGTGCAACTATCAACCAAGAGGAAAGGGAGCGACTGACACTTGATTCGGCAAAGCTAGGAGCCTCCGGGAGAACCTTTCGACCGGGTGCAACCTATGATGACAAAGATCCCACCGAAGGGTCTAATCCCAATGGTATGATGATGCCTAGGGCATTCCAGGTATGTTGTACTCCCTTTTTATTTCTTATTTCAAGCTGGGGTGTAGTGAGACACTATACCATCTTTTTGGAGGGGGTGGGGCATCCTGCCACTTGAGAGTTTTTCTTGCCATGTTTCTTTTCTCTAAAGTGTATTATCTTGTAGAACTGGCATGTTTAGGTTGTGATATTTGTGTAAATACAAGTGTTCCTAGAAGTCTACAGTAAACTATGTGTTGTTTGCGCATTATTCCCCAAGTTGATGATATTGTCAAAAGTTATATGTACATGCATCCCATCCTAACTAACTTGAATGATCTTTTGTAAGCTTGATATGCATTATATGGTTGGCACCCTAATGAATGAAGCATGACTATGTTGGTTAGCGCTAACTAGTGTAGAAGATGTGTCATGTGTGTGAACATGTTAGCATAATTCAGTCGACGCACTTGTAAGATAGAACTTTCCTAGTTAGTCCCACCCAAAAAATTAAAGGGATAGAGTAGGATGTGATCTTAGGCCATCTTTGTTGAGTAGCCAATTATCCTAAAATTGACCAACCAAATGAAATTGACCCTTTTGAACCAAAAGTTGAGCCTGAATAGACCTTTTCTTTTAATCACCCAATTCACTTCCCCTATATGTTGATTTCTACTTTGGCCCTGGTCTCTCCAAGGACATTTTGAATCTTTGCGTAGGTCAAAAGCCTATGTTGTGGGTGGCTTATACTGTTCCTGGTGAAACGACCCCAAAAGGTGCCCAAAAATGTTTCTCGAAATGTCCAGTATTTTAAATTCCATATATCTCAAATTCCATTTGTCATTTCAGAAATATGACTTGATATTCTTTTTTGAGGGTTCAAAATTAAGTGAAGGGGTTAGTATTCATCAACCTAGCTTGTATAATATCATAATCAAGAGACAAAGAGTCAAAGCTCATATCATTAATGGGGGTTAGTAGTCATCAATCTAGTGAGGGGTTAGTACCTCACCACCTAAGTGATGGAGTGGCATCATCACCAATCTACCAAGGGGTTCGCACTTTGGAAAGCTAGCTTGGTCTCTTCTTCACATATGATATCCTATATGAGCATGAGTTACTTGAGCATGTTTTACTTGAGCATTGATCTTACATGTCATATTGTTATATTATGCCTACTGCCTATTATTATGTATTTTGATTATGATGCATATCTCGTGTTTCATTGCATCCTAAATACTTAGTACATTCAAATGTACTAATTTGTACTCTTGCCTAGATGTTATCACCATGTAGGAACCAGAGCCCAAATTGATCATCCTCCTCCTCTACGTGGCTAGTTTGGTGCTAGTCAAGTTTGTTGGTTAGTCCTCCACTTCGGGGACCTTAGTCTATGATCTCTCATTATGTATTGAGAAATTCTTCTTTATGTTCTATTTTTACTACGAGGGTGAGCCTGGTTGCTTTGACTTGGCACCTGTTCTTATCTATGTAATAGAGGTGTTTGTTGGGCAAGTTATGTATATAGGATATGAGCTTGGAGTCTTTGTCTCTTGATTATGATGTTATTCAAGCTTTTCCCTTAGTCCCCTTGCCCTATTCTTACTCTTTTTATTTCTTTTATATGCTTCCACGACCGATAATGTATAATGATAAGTTAAGAGGCTTGTTTGGGGTTCTTTCGGGCTCCCTATTGACCATGTCACACTAGGCCATAGGCTTGGGCCGTGACACCTGGTCCTTTTGAAAGATACTATGAACCTTAACCCAAGACAAAAGCTCATATTGAGGGTGGCTATTGTAGTGAAAAATAGAAAAATGAGTGTGGAAAAGAACCAAGTTATGAGAGGGGAAAAAAACTGGGGTGTTACCATGATAAAAAATAATGAGCAAATAGAAAAGAATAAAAATAAGTGGATGAGCACGGAAATCACCCCACACTAAAGAAAGTTGGAAAAATAGGGGCAGTAAGAGTTGGAGACCAAAATACATATGGCTGAGTCAAAGTAAGTATCTTAGAGAGGCATGTTAGTCACTTTAATCCTAAATATGCCTCACCCAAACTCGAACTTATGCTACAATTCGTAAAAGTCCTATTGTGATCCTAAAAAGGTCATTCAAAGAGATAAGGTGGCGAAAATAAGGGAAAGCATATAGTTGATACTTATGTGTCCATTGGAAGTCACTTGTGAGAGTGAGTCTCTATATTCCAGTCTCTATTTTACATTCTTATGTTGTAAGTGATACTATTTTGTAGTGAGGGCATTATCTTTGCACTAATTGATTTCTTATTCAACTGGGTTGTCATAATTCTCGCACTTATCTGGGCTGACAATGCATGTGCTATGTTTATCTTAATCTTTGTGGGTCCGTTTGGGGTGACCACATTCTTAAGCATGCTATTGGGCCATATGTTTCAAAATTGTAGGGTTATCCAGAGTCCTGAGTGAGCAATTGTATTTATGCTTTATTAGTTTGAGTTGTTATTGCTTGAGGACAAGCAATTATTCTAAGTTGAGGGTGTTGATGAGTTGTAGAATTATGACTCTTCTAATGCTTTAAATGAAGGATTTTTGTATGTTCTCAAGCAAATTTGTTGTTTTGATGTGTGTTTTGGTGATTTTTCTGGAAAAACGATAAAGTATGGAGCAATGGGTAAATGATAGTGAAATGAAAGAAAAGTACAAAAAGTGTTGATATACTGAGCCCTCCACAGCTCATGCGACATCACACTGACTGTAGGAGGGTATGTGGAAGTTACCCAGGAAATTGAGTAAGAAATGAAACCAAGTGAAGGACCATGGGCACCTT
>JAOTQR010135668.1:0-20572 GCA_025774065.1 Solanum ossicruentum | reverse complement strand
AACACCATCAAAACTAATAAATATCATACAAGTGACAGGAGACGGGGCCTTTCATAGGTCGTGTGACTAACTATGGTTCGTGACGTGGGACGTGATGCTGAGGGACGTCATGTAAGCTAGAAAAAAGTAAACACAAAGGAAGACAACCCATCTCATGGAAAGTTGACCCTCACACTACCCGCATCTCTACATGTGAGGCTATAGCATGGAATGAACACCAACTGAAGACCAAGTCTTGACTAACAGACTGGTTCTCAGTCTGTCTAGTATCTCACGGGCCATGTAGTGGCCCATATCAACGCCGATGTCATTTTTCCTATTTTAAGTTGGATTAGGTTTTCCTTGTATATATGTGTTATTTTAATTCCATTTTTACTTAGTCTTGAACTATTGGAGACAAAAAAGACAAGAGGAACACTATTTTGCTTTCAATTTTATTGAACTCTTGGATTTCAGTTATCTTATTCTAGATTATCCGAGGATTCGTTATTTCTTCAATAGTAAGTTCTTTATCATGAATTCTTTGTATTGTTTTGTGCTATCTTTCTTGAATATGCTAGGATAACCCCACAACTAGGGTTGTGGGAATCATGACAATTCAATAAGATAGAAGCATATGGGGTAAATCTCAGGATTTATTAGCGTATATGTCATAGTATTCTTCACTTTAACTTTTTCATTAATGAGTTGACACATTAGGGTATGCCTATACTTGTAACATGCTCGAAAGGGATGTAGTTATTAGGAAAAGAGTACTACAATAGAAATTCTGGGTTTTTAACAAAGTCTAAGTACTTGAGACTGAAAGGTGAGAGTATTCTGGTTCCATAACAAGGGTTTGTAAGCATATATTCTAAGACCAAAAGGTGATGAATGAAATGTATCTAAGAAGAACGAAAAGGTGAATTAAGTGTTACATAACTTGTTAGATCTTGGATACATAATCATGAACAAGTTCACCATCTAGATTCGACAATCATATTAGATGTCATAGGGAACACAATCCTAGCTTTGCATTAATTGTTTGGAATCCAGTTGTCTGTATACTCTTTTGTTACTTTTCTTTAATAATTGAGTTTGCAAAACAATGATCCCCCAATTTACATTATGTCTTTTTATTTTAGGAGTAGATATTACATCTGAAAGATGGTGCTAATAGATTTATTCTCACGCATTCCCTATGGGATCGACCTCAAACTTCAATTGAGTTCTATATTTGATCAATGGCCACTTTACTATTCCTGTTGGAGTGTAAATTTTGGCATATCAAAGATAGTATGCTTTGGCATCAAGATTAATTGTGTCTTCCTGATGTTGATGGTCTTAGGAAGGTGATTATGAGCAAAGTCCATAAATCTCATTATTCAATTCATTCGGGATCCACCAAGATGTATCGAGATTTGAGGGAAGTGTATTGATGGCATGGTATGAAAAAAGATATAGACAAGCTTTTATCCGAATACCTTAGATATCAACAAGTGAAGGTAGAGCATCAAAGGCTTGGTGTCCAACTCAGAAGTAAGAAGATGTAAACATGGATTTTGTGTTTGGGCTACCTTGGATCCGAAAGCAATTTCATTCAATTTTAGTTATTGTGGTCGGATGATTAAATCAACAAATTTCCTACCGATGAAGATTACCTTCAATGGCGAAGATTATGCAAGGTTGTATATCAAAAAGTTGGTGAAGTTGCATAGTATTCCTATGTCTATCATATTAGATCATGGCACATAATTTATTTCTCACTTTTGGAGATCATTTCAAATAGGACTTGGTACTAAGGTAAAGTTAAGTACTGCTTTTCATCCTTAAACTGATGGACAAGCTGAAAGGACAATTCAAACTTTACAGGACATATTGAGGGCTTGCATTTTGGAATGCAAGGGTAATTGGGATTATAATCTACCACTTGTTGAGTTTTCTTGTAAAAACAGCTTTCATGCTAACATTTTTATGGCCCTATTTGAATCTTTGTATGGTAAAAGATGTAGATCCCTAGTAGGGTGGTTTGAATTGGAGTGATGGCTTTGATTCACCCAGATTAGGTATTGGAGGTCATGGAGAAGGTGAAATTTATTAAAGAGACGCTTAAATTGCTCAAAGTCACCAAAAGTCATATTCGCATATTAGGAAAAGGGATCTTGAGTTTCATGTTAGTGATTGGGTTTATGTGAAGGTCTCATCGATGAAGGGTGTGATGCATGTTTGTATGAATGGGAAGTGAAGTCCCCAGTATATAGGTCATTATGAGATTATTGAGCGGATTGGGAATATGGCCAATAAAATGGATTTGCCTCTAGATTTGAGTTCAACTCACCCAGTTTTCCATATGTCCATGTTGAGGAAATTGATTGGTGCCCTAGTATTATTGTACCTTTAGAAGGACCAATTACCATATATCCCAGGTAGATTTAAATAAATTGAAGGACAAATTAAAAGATTTGTTGGAGAAGGGTTTCATAAGGCCTAGCATGTCACCATCGGGTGTGTCGATGTTGCTTGAGATGAAGAAAGATAGCTCACTTTAAATGTGCATCGACTACCAGCAACTTAATAAGGTAATTGTGAATAATAAATATCCCTTGCCAAGGAAAGATGACATATTTAATCAGCTACAAGGGGCTAGTCATTTCTTAAAGATTAATCTCCAGTTTCGTTATCATTAATTGAGAGTGAGGGAGTGTGACATTCCTAAAATGGCTTCCCAAATAAGATATGGGCATTTTGAGTTAGTGGTGATGTCCTTTGGACTAATCAATGTTCTAGTTATATTTATGGATCTCATGAATAAGGTATTTAAAACCTACCATAACATGATTGTAGTGGCACTCATTAATGACGTTTTGATTTATTACTACATTGAAGAGAAGCATGCTCAGAATCTAAGGGCAGTGTTGCAAATATTGAGTGTAGAAAGGCGATTTTCCATGTACGACAATTGTGTATTCTGGTTAAAGGAAGTTGCATTCTTACAACATGTGGTGTCATGTGAAGAGATCAAAATAGACCCAAGGAAGATAGAAGTAACAAAGAATTTGCCTATACCCTTGACTCTGATGGATATTAGGAGTTTCTTGAGTTTGGCAGGATACAACTGGAGATTTGTGAATGGTTTCACTTAGTTGCTTCTCCTTTGATAAAGCTTACACAAAAGAGAGCGAAATTTGGATGGATCGACTATGTGAAAGGAGTTATTCGACATTTAAGGACAAGCTTATGCCCGCCCCTATCTTGACTCTACCAGAAGGGTTGGAAGGATTTGTGGTGTACTGTGATGCTTCATGAATTTGTCTGGGATGCATATTTATATTAAATGGAGAAGTCTTTGCCTATGCTTCTGGGCAACTAAAGGCGTATGAGCTTAATTGTCCTACGCAGTATTTTAAGCTAGCGAGCATGGTACTTTCTTTGAAAATATGGAAACTTTGTTTGTATGGGGTTCACGTAGAAATATTCGCCGACCAAAGGTTCTCCAATATATGTTTCACCCAATGAGATCTTAATTTGAGGAAAAAAAGGTGGTTGGAATTTCATAAGGATAATTTCTTGAGCATGGATTTCTATCTAGGAAAAGCCAATGTTTTGATGGATGCCCTAAGTAGGGCGTCAATAGAGAGTGTGGCTCATTTTGAGGATAGCAAGAAGGAAATAGTAAGGGAGGTTTATCGGTTGGCTAGGTTGGGGGTTAGAATGAGCACGAAAATGATGGTGCAGTGATGGTAGATGGTTCCAAGTCTTCCTTGATTGAAGAAGTTAAGTGCAAGGAAGACCTTGACCCTGCTTTGGTAGAAGTGATGTCATTTATAAAGGATGTCAACGTGGAGGTCTTCTCCCAATGGGGAGATTATGTTCTTAGGTATCAAGGTAGTCTGTGTGTTCCTGATGTAGATGTGTTGAGAGAAGTAAACTTGAGAAAGGCACATAATTCATCTTATTTTGTTCACTCCGGTTCTACAAAGATGTATAAAGATATGAGGGAAGTGTATTGGTGGGGTAGTTGAACAAGAATATTTCCATGTTTGTAGCCAGTTACCATAATTTCCAACTTGTGAAAGCAAAGATTCAAAGGTGGGGTGGCCTAGCCTAACTTATTAAGGTTACTACATGGAAGTGGGAAGAAATCAACATTTATTTTGTGATTGTCTTTCCTAATAATAAGACGCATTTTGTCTCTATTTGGGTTATTGTCGATAGCATAAAAAAGTCAGCTAACTTCCTAATGGTTAAGATGACTTATGACGTCGAAGATTATGAGATCTTGAACATTCATGAGTTAGTTAAATTGGATGGGGTTCCAATGGCTAGGATTTTGGATCATGGTTACTTCGCACATTTGGAGGTCCTTTCAAGGCCTTGGTACAAAAGTGAAGCTTAGCTTGGCATTTTACCCGTAAATAGAAGGTCAAGCCAAGAGGATCATTTAAACTCTTAAGGATATGCATAGGGCTTTTGCCTTGTAGTTTAAGAGTAGTTTGGGTGAGCATCTTCCATTCATAGAGTTTGCTGATAACAATAGCTTTCACTATAGCATTGCAATGGCTCCCATTGAAGCTCTATATTGGAGGAATTATAGATCACCAGTTGGGCGGTTTGAAGTGGAAGATATGGCTGTGTATAGTTCATACTTAGTTATGGAAGTTTTTGAAACGTTGAGGATGATGTGGGAGAGATTGAAGATGGCTCAAGGTCGGAAAAAGTCTTATGCTGACAATAGAAGAAGAGATCTTGAATTTAAAGTTGATGATTAGGTGTACTTGAAGGTTTCCCCAATAAAGGATGTAGTCCATTTTTGTTAGAAAAGGAAGTAAAGCCCTAGGTATGTAGGTACTTACTGAATCTTGAGACGTGATGATAAAGTTGCCTACGAATTGGAGCTAACTATAGAGATGAGTATGGTTGACCCGGTTTCTATGTTTCCATGTTAAGGAAGTGTATTGGAGACCCAAGTTCCATTTTTCCCTTGGAAGTGGTGAATGTTGATGAGAACCTAACTTATGAGGAAGTCCAGATGAAAATATTGGATACGTATATCAAGTAGTTGATGAACAAAGATGTAGTATCTATCAAGGTCCTTTAAAAGAACCAAATAGTTGAAAGTGCCACATGGGAAGTTGAAATAGATATGAAAAAGTGATATCCCTACCTCTATCATTCTAACAAGCTTGAGGTATTATGACATTTCCTAATTAAGAGCCTCCTTTCCTTGCATGTCAATTTCACGTTGTCTATACATGGTTATGTGATTTTGGAGTTGCATTGTTAATGTAATTTGAAGAATGGTTTAAAGATTTTCATGATGCATATTTTGCATTTTTGCATATGATGCATTTATTCAATTCCTTAGAGCTTGCCCTGAGCACATTAGGGGATGAATATTCCAAAGGAGGAGATATTGTAATGCCCCACCTTTGAAAAGCATGAAAAGTGCAAATAAATGACTTTCGAAAACTTTTTGAGAATTAGTGATTGCTATGAGGGGTTTTATGGGTTGTGTGTTGATGTACAAGCCATATGATGCCTGTGGTTTCTATGTTTGCATTCTTTATAGCTCGCGTCTAGAAGGCCATTATGGTTCAGGGGTTCTAAAAATGCCTAAGAAATAAAATCTGCAAATTTTTCTGAGCACTAGTGCATTTATGGAAAGGCCTGCGGACATAAGTTTCTCCTTAGGTCATATCATATGTTCATGGATTGATGGCTTGGCTTACTGAAAATAATGATTTTTGAAGTTGAGTATCTAATTTATCAGACGTCCTGTAGATCAACTCACGAGCCATAACTCACATCACGAAATGAGGATCAGAGAATGTTTCTAAGAGTCCAAAATGTTATCAAATAGAATTCTCACTTGTGGTCCGTAAACGGGGTCCCGTGGTCCTCATTGGCAGCTTCTAAAGGTTGGAAATTTCAATACTTTATATCTATCCAACGTCATTTTATCACCAAAAGTACCGTTTTTCATGCCTCTACAACCCTAATAGACCTCATTCCTTTTCATTCTAAAATATTCGAAGTCCCAAATCCTCCTAAACCTCCCCAAGTTCTTTAAGGCTCTCAACTAAGAGGTCCAAGCTAGGATTTCGGTTCTTCCATCTCAAAATCAGATTTCATTCCATTAAATCACCAAGAAATTTTGGTTTTTTTGTGGAAACATTTCCTCAACAAGTTCAACTATTCTTCTTCATCATCTACATGAAATACATGGACTTTTATGGGTGTTTAATGAACTCTTAAATATGACAATATTATGAAGAGATTTATGGTGTTTCTCTTTTGCTCATGACTATACATTAGAATGCCATGTGAAAATTATGGATTTTTTTACGATGCTATATGGTAGGTTATTTGGAATAATGTTCAAACGGTTCTATTATAAACTTTTACAAGTCTTCTACTTTGAATTGCATGATTTTAAACCTATTTACATTTACCCACCATGATTTGATAAAATTTGTATGCCATTCTTCTATAATATTTAGGGCCATTTGATGAGATTATGCAAACTATGAATGAAATAAATTTTGAAAAATCTATTATGCATGTTATGAGATATAGAAATATTGTGAAAGTTGTGAATGGTATGAAGCACTATTCTTTGATATTATGAAGCTTTGATTTTGATGAGCTACTTGATTAAAATATTATGATATTATAATGCTTCACATATTACAACTATAAGTATGATTTGAATATTCCTTGGGATTGTGACCTAGAACCAAGAGAACCTTGGTGGGTAACCACTGTCCCAAAACTATGTTGCTACCATAGGTTTGTGAACTAGCTAATGGATCCATATAGCTCAAGTTACATGGTTGATCAAAAATGGTGGTGTTCCCTTATGGCACATGTTAGCTAAATACAAAAATGGGTGGTGTTCACATAAGTTTATTATCATAAGCTACCCAAAAGGGGTGGTGTTCCTGTAAGGTATTTATGAAGCACTTTCCAAAATGAGGAAGTTCTTGCAAGGTGAATTTTTGGTATAAGTAGACAACTCCTAGAATGGTGTAGAGTGAACTTCGGGATTCCACATAGTAGCTCGCTTATATGTCAGTTATGGTCCCTTCCCTTCTATCTATGATATATTATATGATTTGATGATTCGTAATGCATAATTTTACTAATTAATTAAGCATTCATGACATATTGGGCTTATATCTGTTGATTATGATTATGCATAATGCTTAATAGTGACTTATGTTCTTTGTTGCATTGCACCCCGCATACTTAGTACATTCCAAGTACTAACACATTATTTTTCCTACATGATCTTACCATGTAGGAATCCAAGCTCCTATTCATCCTTCTCCACTATGTGGCTAGACAATTCAGGTGAAGATCACTTTTAGTAAGTCATCCACTTTAGGGACAGAAGCAATTTTTTTTCTTATTTAGAGTTGTATATTTTAGATACTATCTATTGAGGGTGAGCCCAGGTGATGTCTTCGCTGCCGTTTCATACATATTAGAGGTGTTGTAGGATATTTGGATATATATGTATTGAGCCTGACTCTTATTGTGCTATGTGTTATGAAAGACTCCCTTAGTGCCTTATTCCCCCTCATGTGTTGAACGGTTGTTGTATGGATGATATGAAAGTTCTAAGTCCCTCATTACCCCTATAGTGTGAGCTACACTTACCAGCCCCTTAGATTTTAATGGCTATATGATCATGCTAATCCTCCTTCCTACATCATCCCGATAGCGTGAGTCCAAAGTCCTATTTTCCCTGGAAATTATATGTTATTTACTTTAATTATGCTTTTGCAACCAAGGATGCGCTATGAATGCTTAAGAGGCTTGTTTGATGTTCCTTTAGGTTCTCCATTTATCATGTCATGTCTAGATTGTAGGTTTTGGGTGTGGCAAAGCTTGGTATTAGAGTACTAGGTTTGTAGATGGTCCTTAGAAATCCAATGCACCATGTAAAGTAGAGTCTTATTTATGGTGAAAGCACACCACAACTATGAATAATAGGCTATGAGATGTCTTAAAAGATGAATCACTTCTTCGTACTCTATATTGTGCTATAGTTTTGAACTAAGGCTTCTTATCTCTAATGAATGGTCTATTTCTCTTCCAAATAATGCCTCAAAGATGAGTAGTAAAAAGATCTCCCATTTTCGAGGATGAATCGTCCCCTTCATCTTCTCAAGCTCCCCAAGGAGAGGAAGTAGTCATTCATGCTATGTAACATAATGTGGTCATGCTAATGGCAAGCATCGTGGCCAACTAAGGAGTTCAAGCCCCTCATTCTCATAGCCCACTTCAACGGTGAGGGATTTCACAATAATGAATCCTCTGAAGTTTTATTTCTCCAAAGCTGAAGAGGAACCCCGAGAATTCATCGAGGAGGTGTAAAAAGTTCTTAATATAATATAGGTTAACCCAGAGGATAAGGAGTAACTATTGGCTTGTAAACTAAAAGGCCTTACTCAATTGTGGTTTTTTCAATGAAAAGGTGACAGGGGATAAAGATCCTATCACTTGGGAAGAATTTCAGGCCATCTTTCTCAATCTTCTCTTCCCCATGAAGCTAAGGGATGAAAAGATTATAGATTTTATGAACCTCAACCAAGGTTCAATATATGTTCGGGAATATTCCCTAAAATTCAACAACCTCTACAAATATGCTCCTCACTTGGTTGCTAACCCTAGGGAAAAGATACATAAGTTTATGTCAGAAGTGTCCACAAATTTATCAATAGAGAGTGTTGCACTACCATGCCCATAGGAGATATGGACTTCGCTCACCTCACGAATTATGAAAAACAACTTGAAATATTTAGAAAGAGGAGGAGTGGAGAATCCAACAGGGCTAGGTATGATGGTGGTTTCCAAGGTACCAAGGGTGGTCACTTCCAATAACGCTACAAGTTCCAAGGCAAAATGACCTGTAATGCCCAAGGTCAAAAATTTGCTAATGATAGGGTGCCCAACCCTAGCGCTCAAGATAGTAATGGTTTTCAAATAATTCTTAAGTGTAGAAGGTGTGATAAAAATCATGATGGTATTTCTACAAGGGCATGGGTACTTGCTTTAGGTGTAGCAAAATGGGCCACACGATTGCGGATTGTAAGAACAAGGATAAAGATAGATGCCCTCAGCTTTTATACTCTTCAATAAAGGAAAGGGGTGGATGAGGCATCTAATGTTGTTACCAGTATGTTAATGATCTACAATCTTGATGTGTATGCTTTATTGGATCTGGGTGCTACTCTCTTCTCAGTTATATTTTTCGTTGCTATTAGACTTCGTTTGTGTTAGAAGTTGTTATGTGAAAACTTTGAAGTATCTACCCCCATTGGTGAGTCCGTTGTTCCCAAAAGAGTCTATAGGGATTGTCCTATTTCTATATTGCACAAAGCCCTGCCTTGTGATTGTGTCAAACTTGACATGGTAGATTTTGGCATCATTGTTGGGGCAGATAGGTACTGGAATATCATGCCTCAATCGATTGTAAAATCTGCGAGGTTAGGCTCCACTTCCATGATAAAACCATACTTAAGTAGATAGGTCATGATTCGGTGATTAAGGGTAGGTTCATCTCTAGTCTTAAGGCTTGGGAGTTTAATTGTAAGGGTTGCATATACTATTTTCTAAGTGTTAGGGATGTTGAGTCTAAAGTCCCTCCTATTGAGTTAGTTCTTGTGGTTAATGAGTTTCTATATATTTTTTTCCAATGAACTTCTCGGTGTCCATCTCAAAAATGAGATAGATTTTGGCATAGACCACCTCCTCAATACCCACAAATTTTCAACCCCCCCTTACACCATGGCCCAACTAACTAAAGATTTGTTATAGAAGAGTTTCATAAGGCCTAGAAAGTCACCTTGGGGTGCGCCATTATTATTTGTAAGGAAGGAAGATGGTTCAATGCACAAATAGCTGCTACCTTGGCCAGGTCTACCATAATACCATCTTTTGTCATTACATGTCCAAGGAAAGCCACGGACTTAAGCCAAAACTCACGCTTTGAGAATTTTGCCAATAACTTCTCTTCACTCAATCTATAATGTACAATCCTCAAGTGCAAAACATGGTATGCTTCACTCTTGGGGTAAACCAAGATATCATCTATATACACAATCATATATATATGTCCAAGTAAGGTTTGAGCATTCAGTTCATCAACTCAATAAAATTAGTTGGGGGATAAGTCAATCGAAATAATATAACCATGAACTCATAATACCCATAACGGGTTATGAAAGTTGTCTTTGGGATATCTAACCCCCCAACTCTTAACTGATGATAGCCTAATCACAAATTAATCTTAGAGATTATCGAGGTACCCTATAACTGGTCAAAAAGATCACTACTGCGAGACAAAAGATATTTTTTCTTGATGGTTACTTTATTTAGCTTGTGATAGTCAATATACATACAATTGTACCATTTTTCTTCTTCACATATAGTAAAGGACGACTCTAAGGAGACACACTAAGACGAATAAATTCCTTCTTCAACATATCTTCCAATTGCTCCTTTAACTCCAATAATTCAGCCAGAGATATCCTATATGGGGTAATAGATATGGGTTTAGCACTAGGCTCCATATCAATAGCAAAGTAAACATCATGATGTGGTGGGACACCAGGTATGTTAGTAAAGAAAACATTCATAATCTCTCTAGAGACTTTGGTAGTCGCAAATGATGGTGGCTCCTGATAAAAGGCTCGAACAGAAGAAACATATGCCAAGCATCCCTTCTCTATCAACCAAAAAACATGCATATAAGAAGTAACACACATAGGAAAGGAGCTAGATGCTCTAGTCCGCATAAACTAAGGCATGTTGGGGAAAGATAAGTTCACAGTCTTCATATGACAACAAAGAATAGCATGATGAAGTGACAATCAATCCATGCTTAATATCACACAGAAGTCAACCATATAAAAAATATTAAGTCATCAACAGTATCTCTGCGCATAAAAGTCATAACATAACCTTAATATACTCAATTCATATCTAATGATTCACCTACTGGGGTGGAAACACAAATAGGTTCGGCAAGCAACTCATACATAATATCAATATTAGAAGGGAAATAGGTTCACATA
The DNA here is from genome assembly GCA_025774065.1 of Solanum ossicruentum. Taxonomy (NCBI): domain Eukaryota; kingdom Viridiplantae; phylum Streptophyta; class Magnoliopsida; order Solanales; family Solanaceae; genus Solanum; species Solanum ossicruentum. The sequence goes on along the minus strand of JAOTQR010135668.1, from coordinate 9,509 downwards.
TAGAAATTATTAGATCTTGGATGAAATAAAACTAAAGCTCAATGGTGGCACGTTGGAACATACATGTGATAACTACATTAGAGGCCTATATCTTGGCTCTATTTGGGACCATATAATACACTCTATGCCCACTACTAGCCTATGGGCTCCCACGGATCCACCTCTCACTATTTCACAACTTTCTCTGGTACCACCTCTCATGTTTGAGTGGTGTCTCTAGTTATAGTTTCTAGGGTTGGATGGGCTATCTGAGGTCACAATGTCTTGAAAGGGAATGCACTATGTGGAAAATGATTGGCGAAGTGCCCAAACTCATAAGAAAAATAACAAGCCTTGAGGTATCACACCTAAAATAACTGTGCCAAAGAACCACCACATCTAGCTATACCAAGAGAGTTATCATGACTTTTCTGAGTAGACCAAGACATGTCAACAATGTCAAATGATGGGATGGTTGCGTAGATCGCTCGATCCTGATGGCCCTGCCTACTGACCAATTATCATGTGGTGGATGTCCACTGAACTAGTCGTGCTGATGAAAACTATTCCTGCCACCCTGTGACTCATGTCTAATGCACTCTATCATACAAGTGTGATCTACTACACTTTGAAAAATGCCATCAATCAAGAACTAAGAAATCTTTAGCCTCTTGAAGATACCCTACCAATCCCTTTACGAATCATGAAATCCTCTCAAAATCTATAGGATACTGGATAAGGCACATCAGTAAAATACATGGAACCAAGCTTCATAAACAAAAATTGACATAGAACCCTGTTGAAGTTTACTAAACTCATCTCGGTGACTATCCCGAAGGCTATATGGTACGAATCTCTCTAGGAATACCTCTATATAATGCTCTTATGTGTGGAGATCCAAGTGGTCGATGGACTAAAACTACCACAAACACTTCTGAGCTAGGCCGATAAAGTGGTATGAGGTTTAAACAACTCCATGTGACTCAAGGGTATCCAAACTACATAGGCGATCATGACACTCTAACAAGAAATCATAAGATCTATCACCAAGGGTTCCATCTATCCTGAGTGGAGACAATCGTATAATATGGTCAAAAATCTTTTGCTGAATTGTGAACATAGCAGGATTAGAATAGGATGGGGGAATTAATAATCTAGTCAGTGTAATAGAATCTAATCCCTGAAGGTGCAAATGAGAACTCGTCCACGATGTCTCAGGTGGAATCATAAAAGTCATAGGAGGATTCCTGGGACTGAGGAAGGACCCATATGAATCATAAATAGGTTAGATAGAGCTATAGAACGGCCAATTGACACTATTTAAGCTAGTGCATCAACAATAGTTGGGGCTGGTGAAGCTCTATCAATTCTAGCCAATACCCATAATAGTAACTCCTAAACTGAGGGTGTAGAATCTGTTACTGAGGGTATGGAACAAGATCTTAGGCCCCTCTAGCTCAAAAGTAGGATTTGGATAAATTGATCTAGTTTATCTATTTCGGAAAACATCCCCTATAGCATATAACCCTATTACGAACCATACCTCAGCCTCGTATGGGAGCTATATTAGTTGACTTGGGCTCTCCCACTGATCGGTGGGATCTAGTAGTTGGCATATGCATAGAAAGAGTAGATTAGACACTTTAAAAGCATTTCATATGAAGAAATATATGAATAAAAGCTAGATATGAAAGCTTTTCCTATCAAGTGCCACATAGCCACCCAAAGAGCGGTATGGACATCTACATATCGATCTTCGACACTTGACTAGGCACCCTTTTCTTGACTTGCATGCCCAAGAAACCTAGAGCTCGAATACCAAACTCATAATGAACAAAAATCAGATAACGACTAAAGAAGAATAAAGTAAAACAAAAAAGAACACTTCATATGAAATCCTGATGTGTTGCTAAAATACTACACTTTTAATGGTTAAAACTTAGGATTTCATATGTTCTGAATGTGATGTTAGTGGGTTTTATGTGTGTTTGTGTTTACCTTTGCAGGATTACAAGTTGGCCATGATTTTGGGGAAGGTTAGGGAAGTTGCTGCAGATTTGTTGTTATACGAGATACCTTACATGTCATAGACTATGCAATGAGTTGTAGGGTGGTTTCGTGAGGAATTCCACTTAGGGTCCAAGTTTCTAAAGTTAATTCTACAAACATGCAAACAAGTCATAGATTTATCTACGAGTCATAAAAGAGGTTTCGTGCCTTGAGGATCAGAGAATGAAGTCTTTCTAAAGTTCATCAGATGAGACCTCTTTTACAAGTCATAAAGAAAAAGTCCAATTTTCCAATAATAATGTACGGGACCCCAGTTATGGGCTGTAAACATCAATACAGGCCATAAAGAGCTTTTGTGAGGCATGCCGTCTAGTTCTCCAATGTTATTTAAGATTTCAATTTAAAATATTATAAATAGGTCTTCATCTACACATAGCATGAGTAGCTAAATCCATAACTACTATTGTGGAAACCATGACGAACTAACAAAGTAAAATCAGATAATTCACAATTCTTGGAAGATGTATATGCATGTATTAATTAACTCTCTCCGTTTAGCATATTTTCTAGTGGTGGCCAATATTAGAACTCACCTAGTGTTACTGAATGGATCAAGGTAGTAATGAATAGGAAAAGAGATTAATTAACAGAATTTGATTGGTGTGTTCTAGTCTAATCCACTGAATTAGGACAAAGGGAGGTTATACTGGGACTAATAGGTAATAGTTAGTAACACACACTATCGAGATGGGCAGAGTCGTATAGTGAAATTCACCTCTTGCCTTACACCAAAAGTTTTGGTGAAATTAAACTGCCATCATGCATCCTATACACTAGGGAAGAATTAGGTTATCCGAGGATACTAAGTTCGGAAATCATAGGGGACACAATACACTAGTTGCTCGCTATTATTGATTTTTCTCTCATAAGAAGTACTTAGGTTACTTTGCCCATCGATTATTCCAAACCACCCCCTTTATGAAATTGAGTCGGTTAATTACTTATATTGCATAATGGTAAATTTTCTAGAGTCTACGTATTCCCTATGGGTTCGACCCTAACCTTTGTTATGTTAGGTTCTATATCTTGATAACGACTGCTTTATCCTCTAAAAAGGAGGTGTAAATTGGGGGACATCAAGATTTTAGCAGCGTTGTCGGTGAAAATGCAGCCAATAACGCAGCCAATGCAGCACTAAATAGGAACAATAACAAGAATGTCAGGATGAGAACCCACCGCTTTTGGAGGACATTCCACAGCCTCAAGTTTGCAATGCCAATTCTTACTAATGGAATCAGTACAAGTTGAATCCTATGGCTATGGAGGTGACTGGAGTTATTGTGTTGCCTCCAATACTGACAGACACAAAGTTCACAGCCTTAAGCGGGTAGCTTCACATGTTGCGAAACCATGGGCTCTTTGCAGGCTTACCATCAGAGGATCCACATAACCACCTACACAATATGGCATTTGTCTGTAAGAGTGTTATCGGAACACAAAATCTATCGATAGATGTTGTGAGACTCTGTGTCTTCCGATTGTTTCTTACGGGAAATGTTGCATTATGGCTATCTAAGTTGTCGCAGAGCTCAGTCACCAGTTCAACAAACTTATAGAATGCTTTGAGAGGAACTTCCCTAGATCGAAGAAGCTCAAGTTAAAGGACCAAATCACCAGCATCGAGAAACTTCCTGGTGATTCAACAAGCACTACTTTGGAGCGGTTTACAAAATGTCTGAGAAGCATCCTTGACCACAAAATAGCTAATGATGCGTTGGTGGAATCTTTACCATGCCCTTCATGAGAATAGTAAGGCTTATGCTGACACTGTCAGAGGGGGCATATTTATAGATCAACCATTTGTAAAGATTGCAGAGCGCATGGAAAAAGTGGTCAAGAAAAATCATGTATGGCGACAGAGGGATAGAGCTTCCATAGAGAGTTCATGTGATATCAGTGTGGGTCTAGAGCAAGCCATAATTAATAAAGGGATTATGCAGCAACTCAATCAGATTCACACAAGTATGGAGGTGATGATGAAGTAGATCCAAGAAGGAGTAAATGTAGTGTTTCATCAACCTCCATATGCACCCATGTACGAGGAACCATACTATGATTAGGACGCATATATTATTACTGATTAGATGAGGGTTTCCATACTAATGCCTAGGGGTCCAATTAGGACTATTAGAGGCAAGTTCAAGGAAAGCGAGGTCGAAACTTTGGTAGAGAAGAAGCATACATGGAAAATTGTGAAGGTTATTATGATCGAAATAGGGGTCCAGATATAGATTGGGGTCACAGAGAAGGCTTCAAAAATGGTCCTTATGTGCCAAGACACAACCACGATGCAGGTACTGGCAACTCCAGAATTGAGGTGCTATTTTATCGCCTGTTGAAAAGGCTGAGGCACAGGATGAGACTCTAAGGGGTATGAAATAAGAAATTTCAAGCATTAATCAGAAAATAGAGTCTCACTATTTTGCTATCAAACAGTTGGAAAAAGAATTTGATCAAGTGTCGACTTAGCTTAAGCAGCGTTAGAGGGGTACACTGCCTAGTAATACAGTGCAAAGTCCTAAAAATGAAGGGTAGTGTATAGCAAACACTACTTAGGGTGGCAAGACAACCATTGACCGTCCCATGCTGGTTGATGAGAAAGATTTGCATGAGGAGATATTTCCAATAAAGGATATAAATAAAGGAGATAACTGTTGCAAAGATAGGGTGAGTGAAGCTGTTGATGCACCACTTAGTTTATGCCCATTCCTAGTCCTCTTCCTCCATTTCCTCAGAGAATCAAAAATAGGGAGGCAGAAGGAAAGTTCAAGCACTTTCTCTCGATGCTAAAGAAGCTATCCATCCACAACTCTCTCATCAAGGCATTGGAGAATATGCCAGTGTATTGTGAAATACATGAAGGACTTAGTCACCAAAAAGCGCATTGTGAGTTAGGAGCTTTCTCAAGAGCTCCAGCATTGCAGTGCTATTGCTACGAAGTCCTTAGTTTAGAAGAGAGAAGATCCAAGTGCTTTCACCATACACTGTAGTATTTGAGATGTGGAGTTCATAAAGGCACTATGTGATCTAGGTGCCAGCATAAATTTGATGCCCTTTGCGCCCCACAAGAAGCTTGGATTGGGAGACTCTACTCCAACTAGTATGCGATTATTGATGGTGGATCACATAGTGAAGAAGCTTGCGGGGTTACTGTTTGATTGTTGGTAAAAGTGGAGAAGTTTATATTCCCTGTAGACTTTCTGAACCTAGATTGCAAAGTTGACTTCGATGTCCCAATAATCTAGGGAAGACCATTTCTAGTCACTGGACGAGCCCTAGTGGATATGGAAGCTGGTCAACTTAGTTTAGATTAAATGAAGAAGAAATTGTCTTCAATATTCACCAATCCATGAAGCATCCAAATAAGTTAAAGAGTGAAGTTTAGGCAATAAGTTTAAGTAACTGATTTGCCTAAGTCATGTTGCAAATAAAAATCCAGCACTACTTGGATGGAAATCGAAGGTTTTTGATGTAATAGTGTAGTTATAGGTTTATTATCAGTTTTTGGACTCATAGGCAGTTTATTTTATAGTGTCTTGATTTTAATTATGGACATTGGGCTGGTTGCATATTGGGTAACAGTGTATTTTATGAAGAGTATGCAGGTATAGGACTAACTCAGCCAGTTTGGTTGATAAGAGCATCAAGTTAAGTCTCCACGACTGGGTTACGAGTCGTAAATCACTTTATGACCCATACTCCACCTCATAGAGAATTCCAATAGGCAGAAAAATATGCACTTTAGTCCACGAGCCAATTTTATGATTCATAGATCTAACTACGAGTTGTGAATGGGGCTTGTGAATTCCAGGTAAGTTTTCTAAAAATTTGCTATGTTTGGTGGTCCTTACAACTAACTCTACGAGCCATAAAACCTTTTGTGACTCATTGACTGGCCCATGAAGCCTAGTCCTAAAAACTAGGGTTTGGGTGTTCTACAAAAATATGCTTTACAAGTTGTAAAATCCTCTATGGTCCGTAATCAGAGTTTTATAAAGCCTAGGTCTAGTAATTTTTAGTTGCCGATAAATATAAATAGGGGGTCAAAATATTTTGACCCCACATTGACCTAATTCATTAAAATTACCCAACCTACCCCATACCCTCAAATTTCTAATCACCTCTTGCTACCGTCGACCAAATTTTTTTGCAAGAATTTTGGTTCCCGTAGGGTTTCAAGTATAAATCACCTCCTTCATCTTCTTCTTTTATACTCAAAAGCTTGGTAAGTTTTCAATCAAAATTAATACCTCTAATTTGCCCTATTTATGAATGATATGAATATTATGTGGGGAATGGTGGTGAGACATAAAACCCATGAATGGATTGAATTTGTGATTGGTAGAAATTAGGTTGCCCTTGTTTGAATTATCATCTATGTTCGAAATTGGGCACTTTGGCCTTTTGTTAATGGCTTGATTAATTATTTTTGTGCCTATTGAAATACACACTACACTTGCTTGAATGCTTGTGTGTATAAATTGGTGAGTGACGGCATAGGTACATGATCTTGTTTGAATCAATTAGAAATGGTCGGAATCATAGGATAATCCATGTGAAATAACCATCGATGGGGTGTATGTGTGTTGAGCATGTTGGGGGTGATGGGTGTGGTGTTGAAATCGTTTGGGTGCGCGTTGTTCTTCTTTAGATGCTGATAATTTGTTGGTTTAAATAGTTAATTGAGGGTCCATGTGATGGACTTAGAAACTCATGTGACTGAGTTTTCTGGTTCCCAAGTACCATTTACGACCCATGGAACAATCCACGAGTCATAATCACCCCTTATGCAAAATTCCAGAATTTTGATGTTTCTGAGTGTCCATCAGACAAGACCTTCTACGAGTCATAGATCACTTTACGGCTCGTAGGTAGGTCTTGTCGATCCCTGCCTAGAATTAATTATTCATTGGAATTTTCTACGACCTAGTCTATGACTCATAAATCACTTTCTGAGTCGTACATGGGCTCGTAGTCTTTTGTTGTAACTAAAATTGTTGACCACTAGCTCATGAATTCTCTTTATGGCTTGTAGTTTCCACTATGGCTCGTAAAGTTGCTTTCGTAAAAGCCTTCTAGTAACTCAACTCTAATAATTTTTTTACATTATATCTTGATTATTGTGTCTAACAATGGTATGTATATGTCTATGTTTTAGGTACTATGGCCCCAAAAGCCAAACGCGCTGAGACCCAAGCTATGAGGAGGACGCTTAGGGATGAGCCTTCCGATGATGAGCAGACTACTTAGTTAAGTGGTTCACTAGGGGTCCTAGATGCCACACAAGGACCAGAGGCTATTTTACCATTGACCAGAGCAACTGCCAGAGATAGGCATACTCGAGCTCCTATTCTCGCTCTCCCTAATTCGAAGAGGGAGGAAGCGATGAGAGCGCTTTACCACAGATGAATCCATCCGGAGAAGAGTCTAGTTCTAGGGGAGGCACTGAGGATAGATCAGAGGTAGAGTACTCGGCTGCACCTTGATAATCATCATGTACACCAAATGCTATCACTAACTAGTGTCGTGTCGACAACATACGAGACATATATGTGGAGGCCACACAGTAGAGAGAGTGGGGCAAGCCAACCCGCTCCATTTATGAGGAACCTAGAGTCATTGATAATAGAATTGACTTTGTCCCCGACCTCCAGGACATCTTGACTAGATAAGGGCTTCAGTGGCTAATCAGACCTCTTTAATAATACTCCCCGACCATGGTGAGGGAGTTCGATGCATCCGGCGTAGCCACTATCCAAGTTACTCTTCCCAATGGAAAGAAGGCCCTCACTCAGCACAGAATTTATAAAGATGAGGGTTAGGGGCCGATGGGTGTATATACCGAAGGATAAAATCCGTCATATGTTTTTTGGTCTCGAGTTTCTTGCCCCCATATCCATCATAGAGTTCGACCAAGTTGTAGGGTAGATAAATGATCGACCCATGATGAAGGATCCTGAGTAACCAGCCACGTTGATGAGATGGGTGGCCAGATATATTGCAGAGCAAGGTCCTTAACCTGCTTGGGTCACCACTCACTCGTAGCCAATCGTCAAAGCTTCTCTTAGTATCCCTGCCATGTTTTGGTTGGTGTTTGTTCGTTCACACATATGACCAAACTTTTCTCATAATACTCGAACACCAAAGCTTTCAATTTTGGTTGCCAGCATCTTAGCTGGCTATGAGATTTATTGGGTCTGCCTTGTTGCTGATAGGATCCATGAGGTCGTACTGAAGAGTTCCACCTCCATTCCATTCTCGCACTTAATTTACAGGATCTTTCTAGAGTTGAGTGTTGGAGATAGTACATCAGTTGGACTAGATGATATAGGCCCAACATATATTAGATCAAGCCTAATCAAAACTTAAGAGAACCCAGTGGCACTTTGATGAGCACAACCTCCACCTATGCCCGAGACCTTCACCCCAGTACCACCACCTGGGGTTCTGAGACTATGACGACTACTGCTATTGCTGCTACTAAGGAGTGGCCCCAGAGCCCTAGGCAGTTGAGTAGATGAGCCCTACAATTGTTGTTTCTACACCACAGGCCACTACTTCACATCCGACTACCACAGGAATGATCTATGTCTCCACCACTTCTATTAATGCCATGGCGCATAGTTTATCACATTCTGAATCATAGTTGACTCAGCTTATTCATCAAATCAAGCTATGTGTTTGCTAGGCTATTGTACACTCGGAGGGTCGGTCACGTGCAATCACGATCCCTACTATTCAAAACCATATTTCTATCATGGATGTCCGTATCAATGCCTTCAACAAAAGCGTACAATAGAGATTGGCTGAGGGTTGACCTATATATTTGGCAGCTATGCAAACGAAGATCCAACAGCTTCAAGCTAACTTGATAGCAGCACTAGCAGCACCGGTTGCATTACCATCAACTACACCTAAGGTGCTGGTAGTTGATTTATTTGCTCCTGAGGAGCCTAACCAGTGTCCCCTTGGGAAGAGAACTTGCATAGATAATGAGGCAGAGGAGAGACATATATGTGCGAGGATGACAGGGGAGGAGGAACTCTAGCTTGCCTTGAGGAGATCGATGCCTGATGAGAAGATGAGACAAGTTCAAGCGATGGAGAAAGTACGAGGTGCTGGCCCCTCCGAATAGAGTATCACTGCTGAGTAAACCACCCTACAGGAGGAAGGCAGCTAGACTCAGGCACGGACTGGCACTTAGGTGCCCAAGTATGTTTTTTGACCCCTTTGTTTCTATTTTATTTTGATTTTGTGTCACGACCCAGCCCAGGGGCCGTGACTAGTGCAGATTGGGCACCTAGACAAACATTTACTCCAAAGACCAAATGTAACCGCTAGGAAATCTACCGAAATTTCGGCAGAGTTTCCTCTGCTTTACTAACTAACCGCACCTGCAAATAAGATCCAGCAACATCCCAGACAACAATACAAACACATATCTCTTTATACGTATACAT
>JAOTQR010135658.1:0-21346 GCA_025774065.1 Solanum ossicruentum | reverse complement strand
TATTTTGAAAAGTGAAACATTAGAATGCGTGCTTACTAGTTTACAGGTGGTATGAACATGATTCGTAGGAAGTCCAAGATATAATGGGATGTCATTTTTTAACCCAATGACTGTTTTTTTAATTACGAAGTTGTTCTATTTTTTAATAAAACACGTGTATATTGCATATTAGGTGATGATGATTTCACCTTTAGGAATCCAACTTCTCTCTTTTGACTGTTGACTTTGAGCTCAATAGGTCCTTTTTGTCTCATTCAAGAGGAGTGGTATTTTTAAAGTTAATTCTACGTAATAAAAAATAATCTAATTTAATTTAATAAATAAAAGTTACATCAAATATATCACAGTATTCTTTAATCTCATGTCATTAAATATGTCACATAAAAAGAAAAGTAAATCATTCTTTTTTAAACTGAAGGAGTAAAAGAATTGAAGTAAAACTTGCTATGAATTAATAATAAATACTAAGATAGGAAAACATATAGCCAAAAATAAATAAATAGGGAGAGAATTCATTTTTCTTTGAACTATAATAAAATAAATTGACTTAATTTACTATTGTTAGAAGTAAAGGAATTGTTAGAAAGTAGTTGGAAGATTTCAAAAATTACTTGCTAGTTGTTTGCTTGATTGCAAGTTTGAGAAAATTACTGCAAGACTTTTAGGTTGATTGCTTGAGCTACTTGCAAAGTCATTTTTAAAATTGTGCATGAACATCATTGCTTGAACTACTTGCAAACTCATTTTTAAAATTGTGCCTGAACATCTACAATACAATATATTTGTAATACTCCTCTTACATGAATAGATAATCTACCTTCTTGAAAATTTACTAAAATTGATCCTAGAAGGAAAAAGAGTAAGCATATCTCGTTAGTAATGAAGATTTCTGGTGGTTTTATTAATAATTTAATAGAAAAATTTAACAGGATAAAACTTTGATTCAGAAAAATAATACAACATATATACTATTCCCTATAATAAAAATAATACATAATTTTTGAAGATGATGTACTACAATCTTCTGTATAAGGTTATCATAGGTTGAACTCATTTTCTTTTATGATCCAATCTCACAAATTATCATTTGCTGAATTAGTTGATCATTTGCATAACCATTTTTTAAATTTATAATTACACCATTGTTATGTAATATTGTTAAGATCACGTCAAGTACATTCTTTGCAGCTTTCTTCAACAAACATTCATTAATATTATTATAATTGATGCATGCACACCACGTCAAGATAAGAAATTCAAGGGCTTTTCATCAATTTAATATTTTGGAGACTTGAAAATTTAGAACGGGAAGAAAATGGACCACGAATGTAGAATAACTATTCTTAAAATACAAACTTATATTAGGTGATAACATAGATTATAAATAGCAGGGAATATCTCCTTTAGAATTAAATAATTATGAGGTGATTTTGATGATATAATTTGATTAGTGACACTCTTAAGGGAGTTGACCTTTGTTGTTTCATAATGTTGAAGAGATTGTTTACTTGAGGATCATTTCTCTCGGGATTATCTAGTAATAGATTCGTGGTTGAGAAATTTATCTCTCTTATGTAGGTCCATATATATAGTAGAATAAGTATGAACCATAAATCATCGATAATATAAATAATAACAATTTCCATAACAGGATCAAGAATCAACAATTGGATATAGAGAGAATTCGAAATTATAAACTTTGTGGAAAAACTTAAATTATAGATGTGGGGTGTTAGGAAAAAATTAATTCCTAATTATAATAGTGTTACATATTTGAAAGACTAGTAAATGATCTAGAAGAAGTAAAGTTGGATGCATTTTTCACTTGAGAACTGGGGGAGAAAATGACCCACTAAGGTCGCCCCTTGGATTCCATCACGAGCCTAGAAGGGAGTTTCATTCTCTAAAGATAAGTTTCATGATAGGTACAGTGTGGAGCATAGTGCTCAATAAAATGAGCATGACTTCTTACTCATCATCATCATATCATATTTAAAGTAGGAAACTGAATTATCATTTTATCCCTAAAGTAAATCAAAATAAAATTAAATATCAAATCAATTATATATAGTAATAGTTATTTTAAAAACTTTTTCTATCCAAAATAATATTTATTGTTCAGATCAATTAATCATAGTCCAAAACTGGAGAAGATAGAAAGTTGAAAATTATCCAATAAATATTAAATTCAAAACTGAAATTGCGTTAAGAATTGTAATTGTCTATTACTACTCTGAATTTAAAATTGAATACGAAGGGTCAATGTCCATTATTACGTGGGAATCAGTTTCAGAATTAAAAGTTGAATTTAAATTAAAAGTCTATCATCTAATGTTATTTAAGAACAACTTATAAGATGAATTCTAACCACACGAGATCGCATAAAGGAAGAAGCACAATTCAAGATAAGAGTTACAAACTACAAATGAGGGATTAGGCCTTGGTTACTCAGACTTTGTCGAGGCCTATAACTACATACCCCATCAAAAAAGATTTGCATTGTCCTCAATGCAACAAAATAAACCAAAATATAGTATTGGAGTACAAAATGGACATATTTGGGCCCCTAAGTGCCTATCTCCGTTTTGAGTTGCCTTCCAAACAGTGCCAGATTTAGTGTCGCGACACGACCTAGAAAACTTGGTTACTCAAACTTCACCATGTGTCCATGCCTCCACTGTCTTCATTTCCTCAACATTGCCAAAGTATTGTTTGATCCTTTGACTATTTACTTTGAATATTGTGTCATTTTTCTTCTCCAACTCAACAACTCCATGGTTCAAAATGTGTGTAACTTTGAATCGACCCAACCATCTGGACTTGAGTTTTCTGGAAAATGACTTTAACCTTGAGTTATATAGTAAAAAAGTCTCTTGGTGCAAATTGGTGATGCTCAATGCGACAATTATGCCGCAACTTCATATTTTGCTTGTACAAAGCTGAGCTCTTTATGTCTTCAAATGGAACTCATCAAGTTCGTTAAGTTGGCTCAGCCTTGAGTTTGTTGCATCATTCCAGTCCAGATTCAACTTCTTGAGAGGCTACATCGCCTTGTGCTCAAGCTCTATTGATAAGTGACAAACTTCACCAAAAAATGAGTTGGTAAGGAGATATACCTATGGGGGTTTTGAATGCAGTTTGGTATGCCCATAATGCATTATCAAGCTTCCGCAACTAATCTGTTCAGTTTGCATTCACAATTTTGGACAGGATCTATCTAATCTCTATATGAGACACCTTAACCTGCCCACTTGTCTATTTGGTGGCAAGGCATTACCTCTCTATGCTTCACCCCATATTTTTCAGGAAGAGCTTCGAACAACCTATTGTAGGAATGAGAATCTCAGTCGTTGATGATTGCTTAAGGGGTATCAAACCTCGAGAAGATGTTTCTTTTTAGGAACACTATGACGTTCTTACCTTTATTATTGGGAAACACAACCACCTTTAACTATTTTGAGATGCAATTCACAAGAACCAGAATGTACTTAATTATTCTCATGAGAAATAACGAATGGCCCCATAAAGTCTATCCCCCAAACATTAAAGAACTTGATCACCATGATGGAATTTAGAGGGAGCTTGCACTTGCGGGAAACACCACTTTCTATCTTGCATTTATCAGAAGCCTTAGCATAGTCGTTGGTATCTTGGCGGATAGTCGACTAGTAGTAGCCGCCATATTGCAAGATTTTTTGTGCTATCCGAATTCCACTATGATACCTACCAACCAAGGATGAGTAACAAGCCTCCAAAATGCTCATCTTTTCCACCTCAGGGACACAAATATGAATAATCCCATCTGCACAGACATGAAACAAATATGGATCATCCTGGAAAAACTTTCTCACATTAGACATAAACTTATGGTGTTGGTGAGAGGTCAAGTCCGGTGACACAACATCACTAACTAAATAGTTTACATACTATACAAACCATGGTATTAAATCATGAGTGCTACTAACACTCTCTCATTAGGGAACAAATCATCAATTTCCACCAATCATCAAACTTTGCCATGGCCTTGTCATCGAGTCTGGATAGGTGATCTGCAATCTGATTTTCAGTTCCCTTTCTATCAACCACCATTAACTATTTTGAGATGCAGTTCACAAGAACCAGAATGTACTTAATTATTCTCATGAGAAATAATGAATGGCCCCATAAAGTCTATCCCCCAAATATTAAAGAACTCGATCACCATGATGGAATTTAGAGGGAGCTTGCACTTGCGGGAAACACCACTTTCTATCATGCATTTATCACAAGCCTTAGCATAGTCGTTGGTATCTTGGCGGATAGTCGACTAGTAGTAGCCGCCATATTGCAAGATTTTCTGTGCTATCCGAATTCCACTATGATACCTGCCAACCAAGGATGAGTGACAAGCCTCCAAAATGCTCATATTTTCCACCTCAGGGACACAAATATGAATAATCCCATCTGCACAGACATGAAACAAATATGGATCATCCTAGAAAAACTTTCTCACATTAGACATAAACTTATGGTGTTGGTGAGAGGTCAAGTCCAGTGACACAACATCACTAACTAAATAGTTTACATAATATACAAACCATGGTATTAAATCATGAGTGCTACTAACACTCTCTCATCAGGGAACAAATCATCAATTTCCACTAGTCATCAAACTTTGCCATGGCCTTGTCATTGAGTTTGGATAGGTGATCTGCAATCTGATTTTTAGTTCCCTTTCTATCAATCAACTCAAAGTCAAACTCTTGCATCATCTCTTCATTGATCTTGGCCTGCTATGAATTCATACTAACTAAGAAAGAGCTTTTAGCATTCGACGTGTCTCTTGAGTCCCATGTATGATTTTTCTTTGTAACCTTTTTCAGTTGTTCAGCTACAATAGAAAATGGATAATCTAAGAATGAGCCACATGTAATTGTGTCAGCCACAACTTTGCAATTATCATCTAGAGCCTGGTAGAAGATCTCCACCAAGGAATCATCAATGATCTTGTGATTTGGACCACTCCTCAAACACTTGGTAAATCTCTCCCACATGGTATTGATTGAATTACGAGAAAAATGCTCAAAGTTGTTGATCTGATCCTTTAACTTCAGATTCTTCAACCTCAGGAAGAATCTCACTAAAAAGGCTTTCTGCATTTTCGCCCAAGTGGTGATAGAATTCTGTGAATGTTCGGGTAACCGTACTGTCACTTCACCTATAAGAGATAATAGAAAGACATGAATCCCAAAGACATCCATGGATAGACTTTGGTTTCTTATCATATTCATGCAGATGAAGATGACATTGTGTAGATGGCTATGCGTATCCTCTGATGGTAAGCTCGCAAAAAACCCTCTATTCTGCAGCATTTGTAGCAATCCACTCGAAACAACAAATTTTATGTCATTCTATAAAGGATATAACACAATAGCTCTGGTGACATCCACCGCCATAGGGTTAAGCCTGTATTGATTCCATGTATTAGCAGCATCTTGAAGATCTTGTGGTGGTGGATTCACATCCTCAAGTAGTGGTGGGTTATCATTATTCAGATTCTGAGCAAGAATGCAAGATTGTTTGTAGGATTGTCCTAGGCCATTCTTCATGATGTTCTCCGGATCTTTGGGTCAAATGGAGTTAAATGATTGCCTCGACTATAAGTGTTGGGCATACACTACACCTGTATGCTGAAACAAACAAAAATAATAAAAAATGTAATATAAGGAAAAAAGAATTAATTCACAAATCACACCGATTAAACCAATCTAAAAGTCGTATTCCTCGCTAACGGTGCCAAAATTTTGATATGTCTAAACTACATCTCTCATTGAAGGTATAAGCGGTGGCTGTCAAAATATAGAACTTAATCATGGTTAGGGTTAATCCCACAGGGAATAAGGTCTAGACCTTGAGTAATTCTGAGCAATTAAGATGATTTAATTTACTTATCTACCGAAGGGGGGGGGGGTTTAAAATGGAATATTTAATCCTAACCTAGAAGAAAATTATCAAGAGCAAGTGTCCAGAAATCAATGAGAGAAGTAACTAGCGTATTGTGTTCCTTATGAAATCCTAACTCAGTATAGCTAGATAATGATAATCTCTTTTAGTGTGTAGCATGCAAAAATTATAAGTTAAGTTTACCTAACCCTTTGATTTAGGCAAGTGGCAAATTTCACTACATGATTTGATCCATCCCTGCAGTGTTGCATTACTGACCCTTACCTTTTGTTCTAGTACAACTATCCCTTGATCCAGTTAGGTTGATTAGATGAGAGGGATCATGTCGAATCTTGTTAATTGCCCTTTATCCCATTCATTACCCCTTTGATCTAGTAAGTAAGAATTAGACAAGTTCTAATGTTGCCCACCATTAAAAAGCATTCTAAATGAAGAGATAACCAATACACGCATACATACTTTTCAATAATTACATATTATCTAGTGTTTACTTCATTAGTTTTTCATGTTTACCACAATCTTAGTTGTGGATTTAGCTATACATGATCATTGTAGATGAAAGAATCATATTATAGGATGCATAATAAAGCATTTACAATGAGGAATGGAAGAATAATAAATTAGAAATCTCCATAAGAAATCACAGTGTAATAATCCCAATTTAAAGTAAAAAATAATCACAAGTATAAAGTATCAATGTTCTAACTTTTATCTGGTTCGTTCCTCCTCTAGAAAAAACCTAAGAACTTATTATATTAAGTAAAAATCAAATCCAAATCAAAATAGGAAAACTGGAATCAACAACTCGAACGGACAAGGTTAAGGGCCATATATGGAATCACAGCCCGTACCTGGGCTTCATAATCTCCACTTCATAAAAATTGTCTTCAACCTATGAAACCTTCCTACGGGCCGTCTTCTGACTTACGACCCGTAAGGGCTTTTGTCTGCTAGCATTTTGATACGCCCAAATTTACACTCCAAACGGAATAGTAAAGCAGTCGTTGATCAAATATAGAACTCAACCAGAGTTGAGGTCGATCCCACAGGGAATGTGTGATAATATATATATTAGCACCGGTTTCAGATGTAATATTTATTCCTGAAATGAAAGGGCATAAAGTAAATATGGTGGGTTTGGTTTTCAAAACTAATTAACTAAAGAAAACAATAAATGAGTGCAAGGACGACTAGATTTCGATCAATTTATGTGAGGTTAGGATTGTATTCTCCATAACATCTAACGCGATAGCTGAATATAGTGGTAAACTTGTTCATGATTATGTGTATAAGATCTAACAAGTTATGTAACATTTAATTCACCTCTCGGTCCCTCTTAAATGCCTATGATTCATCACCTTTCGGTCTCAGAATGTCGACGTACTAAGCCTTGCTGTTTATCCTGGAATACTCTCACCTTCGATCTCAAGTACTTAGACTAGGTTTAAAACCTCAAATTTCCTTCATAGAAATCTTTTCCTAATCAAAACATCCCTTTCGGGCATGCAAAGAATAAAGGCTTACCCTAATGCATCGACTCATCAAGGAAGAAATTAAAAGCGAAGATTAGTATGATATATACGCTAGCCAATCTCGAGATTTACCCCCTATTAATCTATCTTATTGATTTGTCATGCTTCCCACAACCCTAGTTATGGGTTTAGCCTAGTATATTCAATGAATAAAGCTCGCAATGATACAAGGAATTCATAATAGAAAGACTTTGAATAATGGAAGAAGCCACAAGCTACAAGCTTGAATTTGATAAGGAAAATCCTAAAATCTTGTGAAATCTCCAAGAAGATAATATTTTCAATATTTTCTAGCTCTGGTCATCCAAGTCTAACTAAAATCAAAGTAAAATACCTATTTATATGTAAAGAAAACCTAATTCTAATTATAATAGGAAAAATCTATCAACATGGACATGGGACACCACACGGCCCGTGTGACGATATACGATCAGTTAAATGGTCCGTGTAGCTGTCCTTAGCCTCATCTTCACTGCTCCTCATATGCTGCCACACACTCGGGAAAATGACCCGTGTGGCATGCGATGGTCCGTGAAACGTACTGTCTGTCGTGCCTTTGTAAATTTTTTCCCAACTTCTTCCAAACGCCAACACTTCATGGACTGTGGTTAGTCACATGATCCATTTAACGACCCGTTTGGCTCCACTAGAGTTATTTTTCTTGCTTTTTGACATGTCCTCATCACATCATATTGACAGTCAGCTAAACGACCGATCTGACTCCCAATGATCCGTGGGTTGTTCCATCTCGTGCCACTTGGCCAAAATCTTCCAAATTTCGACGGACTACTCCTTCACGTCACTTTGACGAACACCACAATGGTCCGTCTAACATCCCATGGTCCATGATACGTGTTGTCGGACTTGGCTTCACGAACTAGCCAATTCCATCTGTCGTGTGAGGCCACAATGCGCCTCACGATCCATGTGGAGGTACATGAGCCATGTAGGCCCCCGTATGCCCACACTTGGGTCTATTTTGGCTCCTCTTTGTACTCTTTTTCATCATTTTTCTTTCATATTCTCATTTCTTCCATGCCTTAGTCTTTTTTCTGGAAAACAACAAAAACAAACATCAAAATAACAAGCTTGCTTGAGAATGCGCAAAATTTCTTTGTTTAAAGTGTTATACAAGACGTATTTCTACGACTCAACAACACCCTCAACTTAGAATGATTGCTTGTACTTAAGAAATAACAACTCAACCAAACAACGAATAAACACAAGTTTTCACTTAGACTATGACTTGCCCTACAATTTTTCAAGGCATATGCCCTGACAAGTTCAAGAATGTGCTCGCACCCCAAATGGACCCACAAACATTAAGGCAAATATTATGCATGCATGGTCAATCTATATATGATCAGGAATAAAGCGACCCCAGTTAAGTTAGGAATTCAACTAATGCAAATGATAGTGCCCTCACCACAACGAAGTCTTACACCAACGTAAGCATGTAAAACAGAGAATGGAATGTAGTCACTCACTCTAAAAAATGGCTTCCAATGGACACACATGCGTCGATCATGAACTTGCCCTTATTTTCACCACCTTAACTCTTGAATAACCTTTTCAAGATCACATTAGGACTTTTTTCATCTTGTAACGTAGGCTCGGGCTCTGGTGAGGTATCTTTAGGATTAAAGTGACTAAACGGCCTCTCCCAGACACTTGCTTCAACTCAGCCATTTGCTAGTTGGTCACCAACTTTTCTTGCTCGTATTTTTCCATTTTCTATAGTACAAGAAGTAATTTCCGTGCTCATTCACTCATTTTTATTCTTTTTCTTTTTCTCTCATTGCTTTGCTCACGGTCACAACCCATTTCGTTTTCTCTTTTTATCACTTTATTCATTTCCACACTCATTTTTCTGCTTCCCCTACACTAGCCACCCTCAACTTAAGTCTTTGGCTCTTGTCAAGGTTCACAATATCTTTATAAAGGACCAGGGCTAACATAAGCCACCCTCAACTTAGGCTTTTGCCTAAGGCGAAGGTTTACAATGTTCTTGGAGAGACCAGGGTCAAAACAGAGATCAACAGATAGATTGGGGAGGTGAATTTTGGGTGATTTCAAAGAAAACGTCCATTTAGGCCCAAATTTTGGTTTGAAGGGACAATTTCATTTGGTTGGTCAATTTTTCTTGGCTAAGTGACTGTTCAACAACAACGGACTAAGATCCTCTCCTAATCTAGTCATTCAAGGCTTCAGTTGGACTAACCAGGCAAGTTTTATCTCACAAGTGCGTCGACTGAATTATCCAATTAGCTCACACACACATGACACATCTTTTACACTAGTTGATACTAACTCACATAGGCCTGTTTCATTCATCAAGATACCAACCATACACATATAATACTTGCCACAATCATGCAAGTAAGTCAGGATGAGATGCAAATACATATATACTCAGTGTTGTTAACATGGACATCACAAAGATGAACACGGAGGCTACCCTAGGCTTCTGTGACACTTATATTACACAAACAATACAACCTAAACATGCCAGTTCTACTAGATAATACATTTGGGAGAAAAGATATATGGCACGAAAAACTCTCAAGTGGTAGGAGGTCCCACCCCATCCAAAAAGATAGTGTAGTGTCCTCACTACACCATAACACACTTAAATGAACAGATAGGGGATAGAACATACCTGGGACGCCTTAGGCATCAGTAGTGTCTGTGGGACCGGTCCCTTCGGGGGTATCCTCATTAGCATATGGAACCCCCAGTCCAAAGGTGCTAGTGGAGGCTTCTGCCCATGCCTCCTTTGCAGCCAGCCGCTCCTGTTTGGCCCATTCAGCTGTTGTTTATGCTGGGCCTGGCGGCCTTGCACATCAGTCAGTCTTCCTCCCTCTAGGGTCACCAGAAGGACTCTGTTTTTTACCGCGATGTTTACCCTTGGCCTTTCTCCAAGGATGCTCCATGGATGACGTGGGTGCATTAGATGGGGTTGTTCGAACACCCCATATCTTATCCAGAGCCGGTGCCGTGGGTACATTGAATAAGTTCATCCATGACTCTGGAGGTAGGATCAGTGTAAGGGCCTGGCACTGCGTAGTCAACGTAGCAATTTGGGCCTTTATACCATGCACTGTCTGTACCGTTCCTTCATTTCATCTCCAGTCATACTTCCGAACATGCTGTGGAAGTAGCCCTCCAATATGTTGACTTGGATCTGTAAGGTGGCGATTTGGCTCCTAAGGGAATCATCACATTATTCCACCACCTGCTGTGAATGAGACTGGACGACATGGGGGATTCGATATACTATCTGATCAATAATGGCCCGTGTCTGCCTCTGGTTCGCCACCAATCTAGCCAAAAACTCATAGGGCACATATGTATACCCTTGTTGCACTAGAGGAGTTGTACCACTACCCTCGGGCTGCTCAGATGTCATTTCTAATAGTGGGACGATGGTGTAGTCCCTAAATGGCAAGGGTTGCTGCAGAGGTGCGGATGGGAAGTTGGTCGGCCCCCTTAGCGAACATGTTCTGCTCCTCATGAGTGGGTTTTGGACATCCTTGATCAAGGCAATTTGGTGGCTATCTTCTTGTCCAAAAAATGCGTAGTGGAAACACCAACTTGTTTGCACAAGGCACAAGCCAGGCACGGGAAGGGCAGGCCAGCTCTCTCAGATAAGGCTCAGTCCCGCATCTCAAAAGCAATGATTTGACCCATATTTAGTCCAAATTTGAATAGAAGGCATGTTATAAGAGAAGCATGCATAGGTTGGAGTGTATTATCATTACTTGTGGGTCTCAGCCTAGCCCGCACCACCGACCACCAGAATTTTGCAGGAAATGTCAATGATAATTTGGCAATAGGACACTTGGGGTCTGTCACCTAACTCGCCTTCGCCCCCTAAATGGCTATTCGCTCTATTATCCATCCTAACAGTTCAGCCCTAGATAAAAAATTAGACAATCGCATCCATAATCTGCACATGTCTCTCCATAAATTGGGCATCCAGAGGATCTTGGTAGTCTGACCCAAATAGGAACCAATTAAAGGTGGTTTCTGATATATTCACTCATGTACCATGCACCGTTATATGTGACCTCAGGGACCTAGTAAGAGTGACCTATCTCTTCACATTTCTTAATTGTGTCCCTTCCACTGAATTCAGTAGGCTGGTGGCATAGCTGGAATAGAACTCATCAACAATGGCAGGCCCATAGTACACTAGTGGTTGGGCCATCTAGTCGAACGGATATGAATTAAAAGTATCTTTGATGTTCAGAACTCTGTTAGGCTGGTTAGTGATTACCCGAACCTCCGGAAGGACTGGCCGCTGTTTGAACCCCCCGAAAAACTTTGTAAGTCCGTTGGTGTAGATGTCCTTAGTGCCTGGGATTGTCTATCGACCCCTCAAAAAGACAATAAGTGCCCTTGCTATTTCTGGCCTGTCGTCCAGGAGACTGCAAAATGAATGGGCTTCATCACTATCCCGATGTTCGACCTCATTCGCTTGCTCGTCAGTCTCATAACCCACGGCCTCCGGAGTTTGCCTCTGCTCGTCCTGTTCTAAAGTATTCTCTTGTTCGGGCGACAGTTGATTCCTCCTCGATTCTCATGGAAGGGGCCCCCTCATCATATTGGGGGGCTCTATGGCCTGATGCATAGGCCCGTGTAGCACGCGGAGAGTGGTGGGAGACATTGCCTTTATAGAGAACTTCAAATCCACTAGAGGCATCACCTGAGTCACTCCTCGCCTGATTGCTAGATGATAAGGTTGGGGAGTCATGGAGGCGTGACACGGGCTCGTCCCTTTCACTGCGTCTGACTAAGTTGCGTTGTGGACCCATAGTACCTGTACGTTCCATAAAAGAATACACATTAAAAATTATTGCACATACAGGTTGACGCACTACCGGGTACTCAGACATCCCCTGTGCCATAAATGTGACAATAGCCCTTAAGAATGGCATTACCTAGTCTATCATAGGGCCAGTGCACTTAAGAACATTTATAATATAAAAACTAAAGGAACCTGTGTAAAATAATGCACGTGGAACAGGGTGCATGGGACCCTACACGGCCCGTTTAGAGAGACATAGTTCGTGAAAGGGCCCATTAGAGGGGACTTGGTCATGAGGAGTGACAGACGACAGGACACAGGCTGATACTTAGTCCGTGAAACATGACATGGGCCATGTGAGCGGCCGTCTGACCCCACTTGAACCAAGTTTCATCCTATCACGTGCACAAACCTTCTTTCATGAACATTTACCTCACTTAATCATGATTTCGTCAACACTATAGCATATATAACTCGATTTCCCCAAATATCATGTCAAAAAGCAACAAAACAAATCCTCAATTTTTATGGTTTAAACTTTTAGGAACTCAACAATGGTGGTTTTGACCACTATATGCATGCCCAACATCAACAATGTAAGATATGATGCTTTCAATCAAGAAAGAACTAATCTTTACCTAAGATCTATACATGCATGCACCAAAATCAACATTCAAAGAAAGAAAAATTAGGTTCTTACTTATTGCAAAGCAATGGGGAAGAGGAGTTTCTTGAAAAACTTGATGCCCACACTTGGTTTAAGCTACGAATCGTGTGATTAACTCACGAATCGTCACAAATAAGATGGTAATTTGTTGGATTTTAAGAGAGAAGGTGAGAAAAGGGAAGGGGGTCCCGTGAGAGTTAGAGTGAGAAAGGGAAAGTGAAAAGTGAATTTTTGGGACCAAGTGGGATTACTTAAAGCCTTAGTCAAACATTTGATCGGTCAACACTAACTAGACGGGCGGCCAAATGGCCCATGATATGTGTCACAGTCCGTGTGGACCGTCCGTTGGCCCCAACCTTGGCGAATTTATGAACTTACCTGGTCAAGAGGTCATTGGTGCACCTAGACGGGATGTCAGACGAACCGTGACACATTGCACGATCCGTGTGGACTGGTCATGTCACCCCACTTGGCCAAAAATCACCGCGCAATTCGGATGACTGGCTACATGGGCTGTATCAATGTCAACGGGCCATGTATTTGCCCATGTGAGCTCACTTAGCTTGATTGCTTCATGCACTTGCCTATGTCCCAAATGCAATGCCAGACAGGCATGCACACGAGCCATCCCACGTCAGATAGACCGTGCAGATGCACGTGTCTTTCCACTTGGCCAAATTTGGGCTACTCTAACATCCAGTCATGTTGTCCACCACATGTATGCCTCTGACCTCTAAAATGGCACCTGTACTCACCTGGAAGCACAAAGAAAAAATAAGAAATTGCATGACATACAAATTGAAGCTCTTTTGTTTTAATAATTACTATAATGCATAGGTTGCCTCTTATGGAGCGCTTGATTTAACGTCCTGGCACGACGCGTTGTCTTGACTACTCAAACTTTGTTAAGGAGTAATACCTCTATTACTGAGGCATCTTCTGCTGCACCCACATATTGCTTCACTCGCTGGCTATCTACGTTGAATCGATCCCCATTTTCTGCTTGTAGTTCAATTGCACCATGGGGAAGTACCTGGCTGATCGTGTATGGGCCAGACCACCTTGACTTGAGCTTGCTTGGGAAGAGCCTCAACCTGGAGTTGTATAAAATTACCTTGTCACCAACACTAAAACTTTGATAAACAATATGCTTGTCATGTTGGATTTTTCATCCTCTCTTTGTACAATGCTGCACTCTCATATGCTTGGAGGCGAAACTCATCCAACTCATTGAGTTAGTCAAGTCTCAAGTCAGCAGCCTCCTCCCAGTTCATGTTGAGCATCTTTAAAGCCTAGAGTGCTTTGTGGTCTAACTCCACGGGCAGATGACAGGCTTTACCAAACACCAACTGATATGGAGACATACAAATGGGTGTCTTATAAGTTGTCCTGTAGGCCCAAAGTGCATCGTATAGCTTCCTCTCCCAATCCTTCCGGGTAGCATTCACAGACTTGGTCAGGATTTCCTTGATCTCTCTGTTCGACATTTCAACATTTCCACTAGTTTGCGGGTGATAAGGTGTCAACCTTGTGTTGTCGTACTCCAATTTTGCTAGCACCATACAGAAAACTTTATTGCAGAATTGAGAACCCCCATCACTAATGATAGTTTTGGGTGTCCCAAATCTAGAAAAGATATTCTGGCTCAGAAATTGGACAACACTTTTGCTCTCATTGTTTGGTAATATTGTCGCCTCTACCCATTTGGAGACGTAGGCCACCACCATGAGTAGCCGTATTATAGTGGGTGTGGGGGCTCCTAGGCCCAGCTGCCTATAGACCGCTAATGGCATCAAGTTGATGTTGGCACCCAGATCACAGAGAGCTCTAGAAAAATCAAATGCTACAATGGTACACGGAATGGTGAAAACTCCCAGATCTTCCTTTTTTTCTATGAGAGATCTTGTGGCGATGGCACTACAGTGGTGGAGATTGTTCACCGGCTCAATCATGGCTGTCCTCTTCTTAGTCACTAAGTCTTTTATTAACTTATCATAGCCCGGCATCTGCTCAAGTGCTTCCAATAGAGGAATATTCATTGAAATCTCCTTCCGCATGGACAAGAACTTCTGAAACTTGCCATCTTCAACCTTTTTCTGCAACCTTTATGGGAATGGTAGTGGTGGCTTAGGAATGATTGGCAGCATTTATGTCACTGTTGGTGTCACCTTAGGCTCTTTAGTGACCTGTGGCACTGCTAGTGTTACTTCCACTTCCTTACTCAAGTCATCGACATGCTCCTCCATGAGGTTAGGCATCTTGCTTTTAGCTTCCTCCAAACCTGCATTAATGGGTACAACAGGGTCAAAGAGTACCTTACCACTCCTCATGGTTACTGTCATGCAATGACCGTCATTCTTCGGGTTCTGAATAGTGTCGCTCGACAGTGACCTAACTTTTCTCTGGTTTATGGTTGTTGACAATTGACCCATCTCCTGCTCTATTTACTTGATTGAGGTGGAATGCGAGTCGACCAACTGTCAAACATTTGACATCTCTCTTTTTATATCTCGCATCCCTACCTCTGTGGACTCAACCTTACTAAGTACCTTTGCCATCATTTCGTCTAACTTTGAGTTTCCGCCACTATCGCTCTGACGCTCACGGTTTGTATAACTGTCTCTGTTCTACTAGTTTCCTTGATAGTTATGATCACTACCATAGTTCCGACCTTGATTACAAGCGTTGTATGGCCGGTAACCCCCTGGCTGCCTAAGAAGTTTGCCTCTTCATTAAAGTTGTCGCCTTGTTCATCCTGCGTAGGCATTATGTCTATAGCTTTTACCTTTTTTGCTCCTTCTATGAAACGCTTTGCCAGCAAGTCCAGTAGGGTCTTCATGTGTGCCATGTCTTGATCCCGTTCGTCCTCCTTTCGTCGCTGCTCCTCCATCATTTCAAAGATGAGCCCTGAACAATCTCCATCTCTAGTGTACTATGCTCTGTTATTCTTGGCTACCTGGTCTAACATCACCACGATGTCCGAGAAAGTCCTAGAAATGTATGACCCCCACAAGCAGTATCAACAATCGGCTTCATCACAAAATTGCAAGACCTATAGAAAATTTTCTTCAAATGCTCATCCATAAGGAGATTATCAGGACACTGGTTAAGCTTTTTCTTGAATATCTCCCAAGTCTCATGTAGTGCTTTAGCCGGTAGTTGCTTGTGAGAGCCAATGTCATCTGTGATTTTGAGCTGTGTTAATGCAGGGAAGAATCTCTTCAAGAATGCCTCCTTTAACTCTCCCCAAGTGCGGATGCGATCATATGGAAGATCATTCAGCCACTTAGTTGTTGCACCAGAAATAGACAATTGGAATAGCCACAACCTAATTTCTTGCTGACTGACCCCAGGAATCTCAGACGATTAGCATGTTGCTAGAAAGTTGAGGACATGTTGATTTGCATCCTCAATTACTGCTCCACTAAACAACATAGTGCTAGTGATAGTGAACTTAACACCTGCGAGTAGTGAGGGAAGTACAATTGCCCCCAGTAGACCCAGCACCCTCATCATCATCATTCACATCGTAGGGCGACTGAGGCATTTGGGGTCTCACAACGGGCAGTGGCACCTGTCTAAGTGGTGCTACCGGTGGTACCTCATTGCCAGCATTTTCATCATCACCCAGACCGTCGTTACCGCCATCTGCAGGGTTTACCGCTAATTCTCTCTGTCTAGCTGCTTCACGTTCTTGGCCATTCATTTTGCGGATTGATTTAGTAAGCTTGGGGTCGTAGGGAACAAGTGCTTCACCCTTGCTACAGGTGTTTGGCATGCAACGCTGGCTCCCTACCAAGAAACAAAAAAACAAGAGACAAAAGTAAAATTAGGATCTTGTATTACAAACTGAAAATAGAAACTAATAGACTATTACTTCACTGTATTCCCTGGCAATGACAACAAATTTGATACGCCAAATTTACACTCCAAACGAAATAGTAAAGCAGTCGTTGATCAAATATAGAACTCAACCAGAGTTAAGGTCGATCCCATAGGGAATGCGTGAGAATATATCTATTACCACCAATTTCAGATGTAATATATATTTTCAAAATGAAAGTGCATAAAGTAAATATGGGGGGTTTGGTTTTTAAAACTAATTAACTAAAGAAAACAATAAATGAGTGCAAGAACGACTAGATTTCGATAAATTTATGTAAAGCTAGGATTGTGTTCCCCATGACATCTAATGCGATAGCCGAATATAGTGGTAAACTCGTTCATGATTACGTATGTAAGATCTAACAAGTTATGTAACATCTAATTCACCTCTAGGTCCCTCTTAAATTCCTATCATTCATCACCTTTCGGTCTCAGAATGTCTACGTACTAACCTTGTTTTTTTATCCCGGAATACTCTCACCTTTCGGTCTCAAGTACTTAGACTAGGTTAAAAATCTCAAATTTCTGTCATAGAAATCTTTTCCTAATCAAAACATCCCTTTCGGGCATGCAAAGAATAAAGGCTTACCCTAATGTATTGACTCATCAAGGAAGAAATTAAAAGCAAAGATTACTACGAAATATACGCTAGTCAATCCTGAGACTTACCCCCTATTCTCCTATCTTATTGATTTGTCATGGTTCCCACAACCCTATTTGTGAAAAAGAATTTAGCCTAGTATATTCAATGAATAAAGTTCGCAACGATACAAGGAATTCATAATAGAAAGACTTACTATTAAATAATCAAAGAAGCCACAAGCTACAAGCTTGAATTTGACAAGAAAAATCCCAAAATCTTGTGAAATCTCCAAAAAAATAATATTTTTCAATGTTTTCAAGCTCTGGTCATCCAAGACTAACTGAAAACGAAATAAAATACCTATTTATATATAAAGAAAACCTACTCCTAATTAAAATAAGAAAAATCCATCGGCATGGACATGGGCCACCACATAGCCCATGCAATGGTATAGAGTCTGTTAAACAGTCCGTATAGTTGTCCTTAGCCGTGTAGGCCCCCTTATGCCCACACTTGGGTCCATTTTGGCTCCTCTTTGCACTCTTTTTCATCATTTTTCTTTCATGTTCTCATTTCTGCCATGCCTTAGTCTTTTTCCTAAAAAATAA
Organism: Solanum ossicruentum; assembly: GCA_025774065.1. Taxonomy (NCBI): domain Eukaryota; kingdom Viridiplantae; phylum Streptophyta; class Magnoliopsida; order Solanales; family Solanaceae; genus Solanum; species Solanum ossicruentum. The sequence continues at coordinate 3,318 of JAOTQR010135658.1, read as the reverse complement.
CAAAAACAAGTATCAAAATAACAAGCTTGCTTGAGAACGCGCAAAAATTCTTTTTTTAATGTGTTATACAAGTCGTATTTCTACGACTCATCACATTTCAGAAAAACTTCAAAATTCTGATCCTCTAGGAATGATCTTATCCACGACCCGTCATTGGGCTTACGTCTCATAAGTGACATCGTCTGATAACAATTTAGCACTCAACATATTTTCTGATCTTTGACATACGAACTCACATACGGATCGTAAAGTATTCTACGGCTCATCTGATAACTCATACTTTAAACATCTGAAAATCAACATTTTTCCTAGATCTAACCCATGACTCATCCTATAGCTTGTGGAGTAAACCACAATCTGTAGATTGCTTCATAAATCCTCAAAGCCTAGAACGCCATCAAAGCCTCCCACTCATAGCATGGTGCCCTTTACACCCATGAATAGGACTCTACTCAACGTGACATGCTAGACTCCGAGGATTATTTATAAATTTAGCGCTCTGATACCAAGCTTGTCATAATCTGGAACTAGGGTCTAGGAGTGACATGGCGAATGGAAAGCCAAGAGTCCCTAAACAAGCCTTTTAAGTATCTAAATTCACATCATCGATACGGAAGCGCGTGATGAAGTAATAAATACATAATTCTAAGGGATGGAAAAGTAGTACTCACACTATGGGGATGTTCTAGGAATCGAGATTAGCATGATCCACATAGCACATAACACATAGAAACTAAGGGGAGGGTAAGTACGACTCACTCTATGGGAATAGATTTGGACTAATGATTTTCCACATTTCCACATCATATCATAACAAACATCAAATATCCATATTCAATAGATAGCCATAACCATAATCTCCAAAAAGAAAAACATAGCATATATTCGTACAAGAGTCTACATGTTGTCCAACAATGTCTCTATGTCTTAGAATAGGATGGGGGCCAACACATGTCCCGGAGTTAACCTCAAAGTAAATATAACAAAGCGATAGCAACATAATAGGTAGATGGATTATGGCTTGTCCTTAGATGTTAGGACTCACCACAAAAACTTTCACGAATCCAACTAGCCGTCAAAACATGGATGGATATAGTCTCCGATCCCTACATAGCTAGATCATATAGGCAAAAAGTATATGTAGTATGTCTGAATTTACTAAGTATGTGGTCATGCAATGCATATGAACTTATGAACCTGCATTCAATGTTAGATGACAAGCGCACATATATAGAAAGAGTATATAGACAAAGAATAGTAATATATCAATATGCCATGAAATCCATGATACATATAATGCCATAATACTTTCATATAGAGGATGTGACCATAATTGATATTTCAAACCCATGTGAGCCATTACATAAATTTGTACGATGAAAGCTTCCTATCAGGTGAGAGAAGATTACTTGCCAAAGGCAATCTACAGCACACCTTATGACCCGATCATTTCAGTATGACGGCTACCTTCCTTACCCGATCATTTCAGAAGGATTTCCATATCATATCATATCATAATTGTAATCATACCTTACGACCCGATCATTTTGGTAAAGGTTACTATATACCTATATTGGCACATAGTTCAAGAGAATAGAAGAGAACCATTGGGGATAGCCCTGATGCCTCCAATCCCATTGGGTGCTAAGTCATCATCCCATGACAATACATATACATATACATGCTTTCAAAAGAGACATAAGTCATTTCAAACCATTTCAATGCATACTTAGGCTTAAAAGCCAAACATTCTTCATCATTATGCACACTTGGCTCAAAAGCCAAATCATACTTCAATTCATACTTTCATGCATAGGAATAACTCATTCACTTATAAAAAAGATGGTGTAAACACTAGGAGTTGCTCAAAGAGCTATACGATAGATATTCATGTGATCACATTCTTGTAATAACCATATTTCCATCAAAATCATATTCATAAACATATGTGGGCTTAACCCACAAAATAATTTTCATCAAAACATTATTCACAAACATATGTGGGCTTAATCCATCAATAATTTTCATCAAAATCAATGCTCATGTATGCATATGCCATGAATGATATGAGAATAGCATGGGCAGTGGAGATTCAAATTTAAATCATCAATACAATATGAAATTCAAGTAAATCCACATTTAAATTACAATTAAGATTACCCATCCCTAAATCAAACTTTAAAGGGATAATGCATATTCAAATCTTCAGTGCAATTCTTCATATTAGGGCTTTAATAACATTAAAAACAACAATTAAACATAGCTTATACCTTGATGAATCAAATAAACTATAATCCAAAAAATTCATGTTTAAAGTAAGCTCAATTTCATAAAATCAAGTGTAAAAGAGTTTGGGATCTTCATGGTTGAAAGGACCATGAATCAATCCCATATACCTTAGCTAACCAAGAAGAAATGAGAAGAAATTGGTAAAGAAGAAGACCCTTCCTGAAGCTCCAAGCTATTCTCCAATGGCTCACTTGATAGAAGTCTTTAGATGAGGGAGTTTGAATGATTCTAAGTGTTGAATTGAATTTGAATCAAAATAGAAGACTATACGTCTCTTGAGAGGTGGTTTAGAATAAGCTAGAAAGTCATAAACAACCCTTAAGTATAGTCAAAATTAAAAGAAATTCATTGATAAAACGGATGTCAAATAGTGCTAGGGGTCCCATATAGGGGTCACATGGACCGTGTAGGGGTCACACAGATAGTGTGGCCATCCATGGGCTCCAGTTAGACAAATTCTCCACTAACAAAGTTCTAAGATGGTGATTCCATACTTAAAAAATTTTCATACCAGCACCCCTACAAACTACCTCTCGACCCATGTAGGGGCCACACAGACCATATGATGTTCATGTGTAAAGTACCTTGGCCAAATTATGATTTTCACGGCCAAGGCTCGTCTCACAAGCCACCACATGGCTAGTGAAGGGCCACATGAGCCATGTGGCGTTCATGTGGTGAATGCCTTGGTCCTGAACTCCAACTTAAGGCCAACACTCTACACACAAGGCCAAGGACCACCTCAAGACTCCTCCACACGGCCCATGATGAGCCACACGACTCGTGGAGGTGCCCACATGGTGTCACCTTGGTCAAAAAACTTTTTTGAAACCAAATTTCATGCACTACTAAGGTCATACAAAGTCTGGGTCCTTACATCTATCTAGGGTTCATGATCCCACAATGAGTCTTGTTCAATAATCATCCAATTATATGAATTACATGTAAATTATTATCTATGTACTTAATCAAGTATAATTACTATTGAATTGCAGGATTTTGTTTGTTCATTAGAAATTTCTCTACAAG
>JAOTQR010135619.1:0-21349 GCA_025774065.1 Solanum ossicruentum | reverse complement strand
CCAAACTTTTCTATTTTAATCCAATTAAGGACTTCCGACTTCACTTTAATTTTTAACCGCCAAATTCACTTGATTCCAACCTTACACATCATAAGTTAGTTACATTTAAAATATACCTCAATCACAACAATTTTCTCGAATGTGCAATTGACTTCCATTTAGCTAATTACGGGGTCTAACAATTTTGCCGGTGGTTTGAGGTTACAGTTGTACATTGAGACTGTTATGGCTTCAACGAGCAGGTCTTTTTTAGATGTTACTAATTACTATTTTACTATGGAATAATTTCATCGAAGGGCTGAAGAGGGCAACAATAAGAGGGTTATCAACAGGGAAACTATAGTGACTCCCAACCTAAGGGCAGGGACTCTTATAGTAGACTTCACCAGCATTACCAGTAGTAGGGGCAGTCTTACATCCTTGTTCAAGAAGTATTCTAAACATAGAAGGCAAATAGTCTAGTCGAATTTGTTCTGTCATATGATAGACTTTGAGAGGCTCATATTCAGTTTCTTTAAGCTATAGTGGTTATTATTTTTGAGGTTATTTTTCTTAGGGATGTTATGATTATGGAGAGCTTGACCATTAGTATAGAGAGTGCTCTTAGTGTGAAGTGATCGAGCCTACTCCTTAAGAAACTCCATTATTTTCAGTAGTAGTACCTTTAGCTAGAGGCGGTGATTAGGGTTTCGGTTATAGGGGTGGTTATTGGGGGACTCAAAGAGGGTCACAAAGAGAGAGGTAGATATGATGCTTAGTTCAAAATAAAACAAGGTAACTTTTATGCAACTTCAACAAGGGTGGATACTAAGGCATCAGATGCTATTATTACATGTACGATTCTGATATGCCATCAACTTGATTCCTCTATGCCATTAACTCATCTTGGCTTTATGTGATCTGGGTTCTACCTATTCTTATGTCTCTATTTTTTATGATTCTAGGTTTGGTTTATCTTCTAAGGCTCTAATAGCATTTTTATCTATTTTAACCCTTATAAGGCGAGTCTTTAGCAATAGGTCAGGTGATAGATCATGCTTGGTGACTATACAGGTGTGCGACACTTAAGTTGGCCTTATTATTTTAGATATACTTAATTTTGATGCTATTCTAAGCATGGGTTGGTTATCCCTCTAATATGTAGTCTTGGATTTCTTTACCATACTCGTTACCTTAGCCGTGAGTGGTATCGATCTAGTGGTATGGGGAGAGGTTGTTTTAGTCACAAGCCAAATGGGGATATTTCTAATGTTAGGCCGAAGGTTAGCATCCAACAGGTGCTTAGACAATTTGTCTTATGTGTGCAATGTTAGTATGGAGGGTGATGTCCGCCTAAATATACTTCAAAAACATTAAGACGTATTGCGGTCATAATCACGTATTTACTTAACAAGGAGATGGGGTCAAATCCAATAAGGAATGGTTGGTTCAAGATTAGAAGTACTAAATTGGCCTAAAGGATTGTAGCATTAGTAAAGATGGATTTGAAAAATAACTAAAGTGAACACGATTATAACTGTTGTTTTTAATACTAATGGAATAGGACATGTCAGGGTTGTGTTAACTCAGGACTAGAATTTAACAAATGAGTCTTGTAACTTCAATGAATGTGTCAATTAAATGTGAGTATGCTAGAATGCTAGTAAGTACTATTTTCCATCAGACAATAGCAGTGTATCACATGAACTTACTATAGCTTCATATGCAAAATTGCACAAGAACACACTTGACCCTAAGTAATTTATAAGCAAACCATCTAGTACTTAGTTGTTGAACTAGTATCATACATTCAATCAAAACCTACAATATTTCAAGCTATCATATTCATTATCCACTCCAATTATTCATAATTAATGCAGAAATTGAAGATTTAAACATAACCATAAGTTTACAACCTCAAAATTTTAGTTAAACATAGTAATGAATAGGAACTCACTTCAGTCAACACTAAAAATTCAAAATTAATAAGACCCAATTAAGAATCAAGTACTTATGTCAATTTCAAACCCTTAACATTAAGGGTTTAAGCTAGGCATAATTAAAAGATAAAATTGAGTACCAAAAGCAGCTTCCATTGCAATGGCTAAAGAGTAATACAAAAAATTAGAAAGAATCTCTCCTCTTCTTGCTCCAAGTCCTTTTTCCCAAGCTTGGTTCCCAAACCCTCTTCTCCAAAGATAAAGTCTCCTGTGTACTTTTCTCTCTAGAAGGAAGGTTCAGTATACTACTGATTCTACTCTTTGAATTGTGTACAAATTAGTCCTCCAAAGTTTCCTTTTATACTCCGTACAAAAATAGTTGAGTTTGTATATGATTTCACCAAACGACGGTCAAGGTTGGCCATCGCCGAACACTTTGGTGATCCGCCAAATGTGTACTTGACCGTCTTTTAAAATATATGTTGTATGCCTTAGTCTCTGCAATATTAGATGACATGAATCTTGATCACCAATCTTATTCGGTGATCCACCGAACCTTTTCCCATCGCCTTTTAACTCCACATTTGAGGGGTTGGACTTTGCAACATTAGGCAGTCTGTGTCCACTTTTGGTGATTCACTAAATCTTTCAGTGACACCACTTTTTAAGCCTCATTGGCACTTTTGTGTCTTTGTCCTGTATTATGGAGTATTGTCCTTCTATGCACTTTTCATCCTCACTCCTAGCATCAAATACACAGAATAGTAAGCATGTGAGGCGTAATAGTACAATGGGGACAATATTTTCTGGCTTTTAAAGCTCTCTATGAGTCCAAAATATGGACTTATCAACACCCCCAACTTCAACTTTTTCTTACCCTTAAGCAAATAAAATATCAATCAATCCAAAGCACAATGCTTGCAAATAGGGTCATGAAGAAAAACACACACAATCCTCCCTTTGTTGTCAATCTTCAAAGCTTCTACAAACTACTTGCGTTATTTTGAAGCCTTGAGAGATGACTAAAGAGTTTTCAAGACAAAGCTATGCTCACAATTGCCAATGTTATTGCTAATCACTGCGTAATATCGTCACCACTTTCCCTCACAACAAAATGATCTTTATGCACTCAAGATCATGACATCAATTTCAATGATCTAACAACACTCACACTCCCAAGTGAAAAATGACATGCAAATTTATACCCATATGCTTGCTGTTATTTTCAATCAATGTAACACTCAATTTCATCCTGACTAGGATCATAAAGGACTTTGCTAAGTCTGTAATGTAGGCTAAAGGTCGGGCAGGATAGCATTTGGGTATAAGTGACTCATCCCTCCTTGAACTCTACACATAATTCTTTATTCTCATGATTCTTTTACTTTCCTTTCTCTTTCTCTTCCCAATGATATCATTTTGCATTGATTCTCAATCTTAAGTGTCCCCTATGCAACTATTGTTTTGGAGGGTCCTATTTTCAAGCAATTTCTTTCTTTCTTTCTTCTTCTTCAAGCATTTTTTTCTTCTTTTTCTTTTTCATCATGCATGGACTCCTTCACTTCTTTCTTGTATCTTTTTCTCAAACTTTAAAATGGGAGACACTTCTTCTTACTAATACCCCCAACTTTGGCCTTAGGTGTCACGCCCCAAGAGGGTACCCAAGATGTGGCCTCCACTCAGAGATTATTGCTAGTCCCCACGTGAACCACTTGGCCTCATGACAATAATTCAATCAATAAACTCTACTCATCAGTGGAAGACATAAAGATTGTAAGTGGGCACATCAATCTAATCTCAAATAATAATAATATAATTGAAGGGTAGTACAAAGAACTAGCTCACAATCTTAACAATCAATATTTGACTTGAGTCTATGAAACATCTATCACTATCAGATGGTACCAATGACAGATCCATATCTACCACAATCAAGATAATAAGCTAAAAAATGTCTAACCCTAAAGAAAGATGAAAATAACATAATGAATCCTCCAAAGTTACGGAGGTTCACCAATCAGCTAAAGGTCCTAGATCCTCAATGATACACCTGTTGATGATCTATAATCCCTGTATTTGTATCATAAAATAATGAAGCATCAAGTGGCGTCAATACGTGGAATATATGGTATGTAAAATAGTCGAATAAAACTGAGACAGATAGAATAATATGAAACATCAATCAACATCAAGGCTAATGACAATCAACATGCCAAATAACAATGAGAAATAAGCATAAACAAGGGAATTGGGACTAAGAATAAACTTCCATATCATAAAATCACGATACAAGAGAGTCAAGGCTAATAATATAGATACATTTCATGTCCAACAGCACCTCTACTACATAGATAAGAGTGGGGTCCAAGACAAGCAACCGGACTCACCCTCATAGTCAATACATAACTAGAAGAAAGATAGTCTTAATACATAGCAAGAGATCATAAACAATGTCCCCAAAATGGAGGACTCACCAACAAGCTTATAGGACAATCGAACTAGCCATGTGGAGGAGGAGGATGATCTAACGGTGCTCTGGTTCCTACATGATGACATCATGTAGGCATAGAGTGTACGTAAGTACGTCTGAATATACTAAGTATGCAGGATGCAATGCAACAAGAGATGGGTAACATAGGCAAAATTCATAATCGTAAGAAATGAGTAGTATACTAACAATATGACATGTATGAATGATACTTAAAGTAAAACATGCTTATATAGAACATAATGTGTAAGAAGAGACCATTAAACTATTGGTGGATTGTCACACCCTACCACCCTTGGTGATTAAGGTACAAACCCCGTCAATTGGTTGGTAGATTGTCGCACCTTACCATCACTGGTGCCAGAGTACAAACCCCTGATAGGTTGGTGGAACATGACACCCTACCACCCGTGGTACCAGAGTACAAACTCCCTGATAGGTTGGTGGAACATCGCACCCTACCACCCGTGGTGCCATAGTACAAACCCCCCGATAGGTTGATGGGTACAAAGCCCCAACAAGGTTGATGGATAGTCGCACCTCACCACCGATGGTGCCGGAGTACAAGCCCCTCGATAGGTTATCAAGGTATGAACTCCTTGACAAAGTTACACGGTGTGCAACTCCTGACTAGGGCATAGTCACATTCCAAAACTACATAGAGCATACCATATACATACATTCATTTCATCATCACTTTATCATTATATCATCATCATGTAGTCATTTAACTCATTAGACATGCATTGGATCTTCAATTCCTCAAGAAACCATAAGTGGACATTTTATCACACACTTAGAGGGTATGTAGTGCTAGTGTAAAACCATGAAATTCAAGAGGGAAATCATGTTATAAAATTCAGTGTAAAGCCTTCATTAGATACTCGTTAAAACCCTCAAGCAATATACATCAAAACCCTTCATCAAATCTTATAATAGATCTTGGTTTCATAGCCTAAAATATAGCAAAACTATCACAGTTACATAAAACCCAATATAGTGTGTAGTGATTTTCATAATAAATAAGACCCCTGAGTAAATCATCTTTAAATCATGCAAAATTAAGTAAAAGAGAGCATGGGTATCATGGGTGAAAGGAACCCATGAAAGAAACCCACATACCTTAGGTTTGGAGATGAACTTGATGAAGATTGGAGATAGAGACCTGAAGCTTGAGTGCAATCCTTAAGAATCTGGAAATGGTTTTGAGACATGAGTTTAGGAGTAAAATATTTGGCTAAGTGTTTGAATCAGTATTGGGGAATGTTTAGAATGATTTGAGGGTGAAAAATGGCCAAGTAAAGGTATTTTCACGTTTGTGAACACTTAGGCCCAAAACTTAAAAGTCTTAGACCGAAGTCAAAACTGGGCCAAAATTAGCACTAGTGCGTGCCCTTGACGCATCGCACCAGGGACGCGAAAAGCTAATCGGAAATCATCACTTGAATAAATGAAATTGCTAATCGTTTGCTCTTAAATCGGGGTTAGACCTATTTTCTACTCAACATGACCCCCTGAACAAGAATATGAAGTCAGATTTTTGATATCGTGCATGGATTTTGAGATATATGGAAATTACGATTCCAGACACTTCCGAGGCACATTTTCGGGTCGTTACAATATCTCCCACTTAGGAACATTCATCCCTTAATGTCAAAGAGATGCATATGAGAGAGACAAACATGAAAATTTCAGCCCACATAGAGATACAACAATGCACTCAAACATCATTTCAAAAATCTCATCATAAGTGTAAAATCATCATGAACTTGTCAATTTAAACATAAACATATGCAATGACATGAGGGATGAACTTAAGAGTTGAGATCATATAAAGGACTTAGATCAATACCTTAGGCTTGACTGGAGCAAAAACGGTAAGGATATCGCTTTTACATATCTGTCTCGGCCTCCCAAGTTGCACTTTTCACTTGTTGATTCTCCAAAGGACCTTAATGGAAACCAATTCTTTGTTTCTCAACCTCTTCACTTACCTATCCAAAATCTAAACCAAAACCTCTTCATATGTCAAATTGTCTTAAACCACACCCGCAACATCAAGAGGCACAATAACATTCAGATCACCCACACATTTCCTCAACATAGACACATGAAACACCATATGAACCAAATTTATTTCTCTAGGAAATTCCAACTCCTAAGGTACCTTGCCAACCCTTCTCATCACCCTATAGGGACCGACATATCATGGGCTAAACTTGACCTTCTTACCAAAATGGACCACACCCTTCATGGTTAGCACCTTCAAATAGACCCAATTATTAACCTTGAATTCAAGCTCCCTTCTCCTCACATCGGCATAAGACTTTTGACAGCTTTGGGTCATCTTCAATCTTTCCCTAATCATTATAACCTTCTTAAGAGATTCCATAACTAGATCTGGTCCTAATAAGGCTACCTCACCAACCTCAAACCACCCCACCGATGATCTATCATGTCTACTATAAATAGTCTCAAAAGGAGCCATACTGGTGCTAGAATAATAGCTGTTGTTGTAGGAAAACTCAACCAATAGGAGATGATCATCCCAACTACCTTCAAGACCTAACACACAAGATCTAAGCATATCCTCAAGGGTTAAGATGGTCCTTTCGGCTTGATAATCCATTTGAGGGTGGAAGGCGGTAAAAATCTTAACTCTAGTACCAAGACCCCTTTGGAAAGATCTCCAAAAATGTGAAGTAAATTGAGCTCCACGATCCAATATGATGGATAAAGAAATGCCATGCAATCTCACCAAGTCATGGATGTACAACCTAGCATACTCTTCAGCCCTATATGTGGTCTTAATCGGTAGAAAGTGAGTCGATTTCGTCATCTTATCAACCACAACTCAAATGGAATCAAAACCTTTTCTAGTCTTGGGAAATCCAACCACAAAATTCATATTAATCACTCCCACTTCCAAGACGGAATCTCTATGTCTTGGGGTAGGCCACCAGGCCTTCGATGTTCATCTTGGACTTGTCGACAACTATGACAACTGGAAACAAATTTGGCAATGTCCCTTTTCATGTCTCCCCACCAATACACCTCCCTCAAATTTCTATACATTTTAGTAGAACCAGGGTAAATAGAATAAGGCAAATTATGGGCCTCATCAAGGATCCTTTCTATCAAATCATTAACATAGGGTACACACAACCTACCTTGGTACCTAAGGGAATCATCTCGCCCTTGGGTGAAAACCTCTACCTTTCCCTCTTTCACCAATGCGTTCAATTCTTACAAGGAGGGATAAAGATCTTGTTGAGCTTTCACCTCCTCAAACAATGAGGATTTAGAACCATTAACCACAACAACACCACCATTACCAACCTCCTTCAATCTAACCCCCAATCTAGCCAACCAATGCACTTCCCTAGCCATCTCTTTATCACTAACATCAACATGAGTTAGGCTACCCATGACACCCTAATTAAGGCATCCACCACCACATTTGCCTTACCAGGATGGTAATGTATTCTCATATCATAATCCTTTAGAAGTTCTAGCCACCTTCTTTGTCTCAAGTTGATATCTTTTTGAGTGAATACATATTGGAGGCTCTTATGATCGGTGAACACATCCACATGAACCCTATATAAATAATGTTGCCATATTTTCAAAGAAAATACTACGACAGCCAATTCAAGATCATGGGTAGAGTAGTTCTTTTCATAAAATTTGAGTTGCCTAGAGGCATAGGCTATCACCTTACCATTTTGCATTAGCAAACAACCCAAACCAACTCTAGAAGCATCACAATACACCATAAATCCCTCAAGCCCATCCGATAGTGACAATATAGGAGTGGACACAAGCTTATCTTTCAAGGTTTGGAAGCTCCTCTCACGTTCATCTGTCCACACAAACTTAGCCTTCTTTTGAGTCAATTTTTTCATAGGGGAAGCAATAGAAGAAAACCTATTCAAAAACCTCCGTTAATAGCCCGCTAAACCCAAGAAGCTCATAATATCTGACGAGGCCAATGATCCAGGCCAATTTCTAATCACATCGGTGTTTTTAGGATCCCGTTAATACCATCCCCCGACATCACATGTCCTAGGAAGGCAACCTCGCTCAACCAAAATTCACACTTTTCATATTTAGCATACAATTTCTCAACCCTCAATCTTTGCAACACAACCCTCAAATGAGCCCTATGCTCCTCCTCACCATGAGAATAGATTAAAACATTATCAATGACGACCACAACAAAGGAATCAACGTAGGGTTTAAAGACCCTATTCATTAGGTCTATAATAATGGCCAGTGCATTGGTAAACCCAAAAGACATCACAACAAACTCATAATGCCCATATCTAGTCCGGAAGGCCATATTGGAATATCACACTCCCTCACCTTCAATTGATGATAATGGCAATATCATACTCCCTCACCTTCAATTGATGATACCCGGACTGAAAATCAATCTTAGAGAAATAGCTAGCTCCTTGCAATTTGTCAAACAAATCATCAATTCTCGGAAGAGGATATCTATTCTTGATCGTGACCCTATTGAGTTACTGATAGTCAATACACATCCTAAGGGACCCATCCTTCATTTTAAAAAATAACATCGGTGCACCCTAAGGTGATTGGATAGGCCTCATGAACCCTTCTCTAACAAGTCCCTCAATTGCACCTTCAACTCCTTCAACTCTGCCGGGGCCATACGGTAAGGGGAATGGAAATGGGTTGAGTATCGGGGAGGAGATTTATGCCAAAGTCTATTTCCCTTTCAGGAGGAACACCCAGAAGGTCATTTGGGAAGACATCAAGGAACTTATTTACAACCGGAACCGACTCTATGGGAAGGACTTTAGACTCCACATCCCTAACCCTCACAAGATGGTAAAGAGACCCCTTAGAGATCAACTTATGGGCACTTATGCGAGAGATTAATCTACCCTTGACCACCACATCTTTACTCTCCCACTCAAGGACGAGTTCATTTGGGAATTAAAATTTGACCCTAGGGGTTTTACAATCAATAGAAGCATAGTACGCATGCAACCAATCCATCCCAAGAATAATATCAAAATCAACCATGTCTAACTTAACAAGATCACAAGGCAATATTTTATGCAATATGCAAATAGGACAACTTCTATAAAATTTAGCAATAATAGATGCACCAATAGGAGTAGACACCTTATCTGACTCATGCAACAACTCGAGGTCAATATGGAACTTTTGGCAACAAAGGGGGTAAGAAAAGAAAGAATAACACCTAAATCAATCAATGCATACACATCAAAGTCAAAGATTTTTAACATACTGATAACGACATTGGGGACCTCATCAATTCTTTGCCTCCCATCCAAAGCATAAAATCGATTGTGCCTTGGGGCACCATCTTGTCGATCACCTCTCCCCAAAGAAACCGCATTAGTACCTTGTGGATGAACCTCTTTTCCTTTGTTATGATTTCAAGGGTAATCCACCTTTTTATGACCCACTTCCCCATAACCAAAGCATATATTAGTATCTCTCAAGCATTGACCCTTACCACACCTAGGACACACCTCATTAGGAACCACAATACCAACACCTTGGGTCCTTGGGAGGTCATTGGCAAATTTCTTATTAGAAACATGAGAGGACCCTTGGCCTTGGTGGATCCGGCCACTCTTTTGGAACCTACCCACGAAACGGGCCCTCTCAGCCTTATATGACCCATCCGCTTCCTCAATTTCTCTCCTTCCATTTGATCACATAGGTAAAACATGACAAGTCCATGTCCCTAATCAACATGGCAGACCGTTACTCCTCACTAACCAAGTCAAACACACCCATCACAAATATGTTCATCCTAGATCTTGGGTCGGCCACCAAATATGGAGCATATTTCAAAAGTTGGTCGAATTTGAGAGCATACTCCCTCATACTTATGGACTCTTGTCTCCGTTCAGTTCGTACGTTGAACATAGGTTAACCTCTCTCCTATCATAAATTTCACCAACTTAGCTTTCCTAAGTTTAAGGGAGAAGAACCGATTAAGGAAGGACACCTTGAACTCCTCCAAAAGCACCACATACTTGACTCCCTTTTCCTCCTTCCATTGGTTTTACCATATTTGTGCTACTCCTTTGAGTTGGTAAGCCGCCAACTCCGCCTTATCCTTCGGCCTCACACCCATAATAGATAAAATCTTGTAAACATCATCAATGAATTCTTGAGGGTCCTCACTCACCTTTGACCCATGGAATTCCAAGGGATTCATTCTCATGAAGTCTCTTACCTGAGAGGCTGGTGTAGGAGCATGAGGGGATGAGCCCCTTAATTGGCTTGATTAGCCACCACTTGTGCAAGCAAGGTGAGAGCATCCCTAAGCTCTCCATTGGCCGGTTGCTCCTCGGGCGTGCGGGATCGTCTTCCCCTCGTGTTAGGCATGATATAGCATAGCAAAGAATAAGTGTTAGGCGAGGAAAGCTTACTTCAACTCTATAGCACGACTAGGACATGAAGAGGGGAAACATTTCCTGAAACGTCTCATAGCCTCCTACTCATAGTTGTAGTGCACAACCCAATTATTAATATGACTGTAATTAACAATGGTGTGTTGGACTCCAAGGATCAAATGACCTAGTGCTCTGATACCATCTTTGTCATGACCCTAGCCTAGGTCCTAGACGTGACCAGCGAATGGAGAACCCGAAGGAACCCCAACCAAGCTTCATAGCATATCATTACACATCCTTGGTCACAGAAGCAATTAAAATGATAATGAGAAACAATGGTAAACAAGGGAATTGTGACAAAGGATAAACTTTCATATCATAACATCAAGAAAGAAGAGAGTCAAGACTCATTCCATAGATACATTTCATGTCCAACAACACCTCTACTACATAGATAAGAACGGGGGCCAAGAAAAACAACCGGGCTCACCCTCATAGTCAATACATAACCAAAAGAAAGATAGTCTTAATACATAGCAAAAGATCATAAGCAACATCCCCGAAATGGAGGACTCACCAAGAAACTTGTAGGACAATCGAACTAGCCACGTGGAGGAAGAGGATGATCTAGCTGTGCTCTGGTTCCTACATGGGGATATCATATAGGCATGGAGTATGCATTGGTAGATTTGATTGTACTAAGTATGTAGGATGCAATGCAACAGTAGATAGGCAACATAGGCAAAATGTATAATCATAAGCAGTGAGTAGCATACTAAAAATATTACATGTATGAATGATACTTGAAGTAAAACACGCTTATATAGAACATAACATATGTGTAAGAAGATACCATTAAACTATTAGTGGATCGTCACACCCTACTATCCTTGGTGATTGAGGTACAAACCCCGTCAATAGGTTGGTGGATTGTCGCACCCTACCACCCATTGTATCGGAGTACAAACCCCTAGATAAGTTGGGGGATCATCACACCCAACCACCCGTGGTGCCGGAGTACAAACCCCTGATATGTTGGTAGATGATCGCACCCTACCACCCGTGATGTCGGAGTAAAACCCCCCGATAGGTTGTGGGTACAAACCCCTAACAAGGTTGATGGATAGTCACACCCTACCAACCGTGGTGCTGGAGTACGAACCCCCTGATAGGTTATCAAGGTACGAACTCCTTGACAAGTTTACCTAGTGCGCAACCCCCAAGTAGGGCATGGTCACATTCCAACACTATATAAAGAATACCATATACATACATTCATTTCATCATTATTTCATCATCATATCATCATCATATAGTCATTCAAATCATAGGACATACATTGCACCTTCAATTCTTCAAAAACCCATAATTGGACATTTATCAAACACTTAGAGGGTGTGTAGTGCTAGTGTAAAACCATGCAATTCAAGAGGGAAATCATGATAGAAAATTTAATGTAAAGCCTTCAATAGATACTTGGTAAAATACTCAAGTAATATACATTAGAGCCCTTCATCAAATCTTATAATAGATCTTGGTTTCGTGGCCCAAAACATAGAAAAATAGTTACAATTTCATAAACCCCAACATAGTGTGCAGTGATTTTCATAATAACTAAGAACTATGAGTAAATCATCTTTAAATCATGCAAATTTATGTAAAAGGGAGATTGGGTATCATGGGTGAAAGGAATGCATGAAAGAAACCCATATATCTTAGCTTTGGAGATAGAGACTTGAAGATTGAGTGCAATGCTTAAGAACCCGGAAATGATTTTGAGACTTGAGTTTAGGAGTAAAGTATTTGGCTAGGTCTTTGAATGAGTATGGGGTAATCTTTAGAATTATATGAAAGTGAAAAATGTCTTAGTAAAGGTATTTTCATGTTTGGGAACTCTTAGACCCAAGACTCAAAAGTCTTGGACCAAAGTCAAAACTGGGCAAAAATTAACACTATTGCGCGCCCTTGGCACGTCGCACCAGGGGCACGAAAGGCTCACTAGAAATCGTCACTTGGAAAAATGAAATTGCTAAATGTTTGCTCTTAAATCGAGATTATACCTATCTTCCACTCAAAATGACTCCTGAACAAGAATAAGAAGTTGGATTTTTGATATCGCATACGGATTTTGAGATATGTGCAAATTACGATTCTGGGCACTTCTGAGGCACATTTTCAGGCACTTTTGGGGTCGTTACAATCTCATCTCATCTCGACTTTGAGTTCTCAGTTTGGGAAATTACGGGGAGGTTCTCTTATTTGATAACAATCACTTATGAGCCAGTGACTGTACAACAGTCTCGCTGATGTTGCTGCAGCCGTTCAACACTTGCTAGGTAAGGAACTAATCGAAACCATAATGGACAAGTCTAAATGGAGAACACAATATGTAAGTCCTCTATTGATTTTAAGGGACTTCTAATCAAAAGGAATCTCAACATAATATGATGTGATGGTCCTAATCCTCACCTATGCTTGGCTATATAGCTTGACGAGTTTGAGTTCGATTAACTCTTACTCTTTTAGTGCTCGATACTCTTCCTATGAATCAATGTTCATAAAACAATCCATCTAATCAAACTATCTCCATCAAATCATCTCAATCAGCCTTGTGGAGGCACTAACTTTCAATTATTCTCATAAAGACTCTAATCATCTCATCAATCAACATCTTAATCAATAGCTCAAGGCTTAGAACAATCATTGAGGAACAATTCGAATAGACAATTCATTATAGTTCATTTGGGTATACCCATGGACCATCAAGTGCTATCAACCTATCATCATTCTCACATTGACTATCACAATCACAATCAACATTCTCAATGAAAGCTCTAGACACATTCCTTATCTTCGTTCATGCAATCTTTATGAAATAATGAGTAGGTTTTACTAATAATTCATGTAAAAATATCCAATTCAAGAAAAAAATTTATGATGATCATCAACATACAAAAAAACATGTAGTAGTATAGTTTTTCAATAATTAATCAAGAATTGTGCATGTAAACTCATGAACTTTCAACTCTCTTCTACGGCCATCTATGGGGCAACGAGAGAACAATCCTTCAATCTACACATCCCTCTTCTTCTCGCTCAATCCCTCGTCTTTCACGTATTTAGAAAAGGACTTAGAATGGGATTTTAGATCCTATATACAACAAAATGACCTAATTTGATCGTGTTTTGAGTTTAGAAGGAGTTGAGAATTGATCAGAATACCCCTTAAATTAAAGGAAAAACTTTCAACCAGAAAATGCGGACTGTGCGCACACATGTACATTTTTTTCCCAAAATTTTTCCGAATGGGTTTTTCAATCCCCATTGAAAAATTATTAAAAAATATAAGGCATATCCGCGTCCTAGGCTAGTCGCGCCTTAGGCGTGCAAATCCATTGCAAATCATTTTGGATTGAAAAATCATTTTTTGATCCAATGGCTCTAAAATTCGAATGAGACCATTTCCCCACTGAATATTCTATGCTGATTGCATATCCGGTCTCAGATTTGCAAAGGAGCATGGGAAGACGCATTATGCACACATTTTCTATTCTAGGGGTACTTTTGTAATTTTACTAGGTGTTACTTCATCTCCCCCTTGGGATCATTCGTCCTCGAATGATGAGTAAAGGTGGATATCAAGGCATGAATCAACTCGAAACTCATCTCAACATTCATATCTATCAATCAAAACTCTCGAATCTTTCCCAATCATCAATCAACTCTATTCGGATTCAAGAATGGACAATCCACTCAAGAAAAAACAATCAATTTAGTTAAGGGTAAGGAAATTACCTTCAACATTCTTATCATTTGGCATGAATAGGTGCGGATATTTTGCATTCATCTCTTCCTAAGCTTCCCATGTGGCTTCCTCAATGAATAAATTTCTACAGAGGATTTTAACTGAGGCTATCTCTTTGGTACTCAACTTGTGAATCTGACCATCAAGGATTTGGACTGGAATTTCTTCCTACGTCAAGCTATCATTCACTCCAATTCTCTCCATAAGGATCACAAAGTTAGGATCTCCCAAACATTTCTTCGACATCGACACACGGAACACTGGATGGATTCCATCTAACTCTGAGGGCAACTCTAATTCATAAGCGACCTTCCAAATCCTCCTCACAATCTAATATGGTCTAATATAGCATGGACTCAATTTACACTTCTTTACAAATCTCATGACACCTTTTATAGGTGAAACTTTCAAATATACCCAATCATTTACCTCAAACTCCAAATCGCTCCTTCTCACATTGGTGTAGGATTTCTGGTGACTCTGTGCAGTTTTCAATTTTTCTTTAATAACCTTAGCCTTCTCCATCAATTGTTGCAAAAGATCAGGACTGATCAACTCTACTTCTCCAACCTTGAACCACCCAATCGGTGATCTACATCTCCTCCTATATAAGGCTTCAAAGGGAGCCATCTGAATGCTTGTATGATAATTGTTGTTATATGCAAATTAAACAATGATAGGTGATCATCCAAATTACCCTTGAAATCAATAACATAGGCTCTCAACATATCCTCTAATGTCTGAATTGTTCACTTTGCCTGATCATCTCTCTGTGGATGAAAAGTTGTACTCAAATTTACTTTCATACCTAATCCTTTCTGGAAAGATCTCTAAAATTGGGTGGTGAAAGGAGCTCCTTTGTCTAAGATAATGGAAAGGAAACCCCATGAAACCTCACAATCTCTTGGATGTACAACTTGACATACTCTTCCGCAGTGTTAGTTGTCTAAACTGCTAAGAAGTGAGCCAATTTGGTCATCCTGTCCACAATCACCCATATTGAATCATGTTGCTTTCTATACCTTGGTAGACTAGTAATGAAGTCCATATTAATCATCTCCCACTTCCATTTAGGAATCGCAAAGTTCTGAGCTAATCCATATGGCCTTTTTATGCTCAACTTTCACTTGTTGACAATTCAGGCACTTTGAAACGAACTCTAAAACATCCCTCTTCATTCCACTCTACCAATAGATTTCTCTCAAGTTGTGGCACATTTTGGTAGAGAAAGGATGAATGGAATATCTAGTGCTATGAGCTTTTGCTGTGATTCTATCTCGAATACCATCAACATCTAGAACATACAATCTACTCTGGTATCTCAACACCCCATCTCCCCTTTTGGAGAAGACCATCACTTTCTGTTATAGACAACCTCCTTTAATTGGAGTATGATAGGATATCAATCTTGCTTCTCTTTCAAGTTTGCCACTAAAGATAAAGCAGATCCATTCTAAACATTAACTCCTCCATCATCATTCTCCTTAAGTTAAACTCCTAATCGATGCACCTCTCTAGTTAGTTCCTTCTTTCCTTCCTCAATACGGGATATCCTACCCATTGCCAACCTGCTAAGAGCGTCAGCAACAATGTCAGCTTTAGCTGGATGGTAGAGAATTCTCATGACATAATCCATGAGCAACTCCAGCCAACTTCTCTGTCGCAGGTTGAGTTCTTTTTGGCTGAAGACATACTGCAAGCTCTTGTGGTTAGTAAAGACGTCCACATGCACTCCATACAAGTAGTTTTGCTAGATTTTAAGTGCAAACACCACTGTTGCCAATTCAAGATCACGGGTTGGATAGTTTCTCTCATGAATCTTAAGTTGCCTAGAAGCATATGCTATCACTTTCCCTCTCTGCATCAGCATATATCCCTATCCAACTCTCGAAAATCATAATAGATTACAAAATCTTCTATCCTATCGGGAAAGGTTAGAACTGGTGCAGTAGTCAGTCTAGCCTTCAACTCTTGGAAACTCTTCTCACATTCATCGAACCACTGAAACTTGACCTTTTTCTAAGTCAACTTAGTCAATTGTATGGATAGGGAAGAAAACCTCTCAACAAATCTGTGGTAATAGCCTGCCAACCCCAAGAAACTTCTTATATCAGTCGAGGAGGTCGAACTAGGCCAGTTCTTAACCGCTTCAATTTTCTGAGCATCCACTTAAAATACCATCACCAGAGATAATATGGCCTATGAAAGGCACTGAGCTAAGCCATAATTCACATTTTGAGAATTTTGTATACAACTCATGGTCCTTAAGTTTTTAGAGGATAATTTGAGGTGGTTCGCATGCTTCTCTTCATCTCTTGAGTACAGTAAAATGTTGTCGATGAACATAATCATAAACATTTTAAGATACTGTCTGAACACACTATTCGTCAAATCCATAAAGGTTGTAGGTGCATTCATCAACCTAAAAGACATGACCAAGAACACAAAATGGCCATATCTAGTCCTAAAGGCTTTCTTTGAATGTCACGTTCCCTTACTTTCAACTGATGGTAGCCAGATCTGAGGTCTATCTTTGAGAAAAAAAAAGTCATCCTGAAGTTGGTCAAACAAATCATCTATCCTTGGGATTTGATACTTATTCTTTCTGGTGACCTTGTTTAGTTGCCTATAGTCAATACACATTTTAAGAGACCAATCTTTCTTTCGCACGAATAAGACAGGGGAACCCTAAGGAGAAACACTCGGCCTTAGGAAGCCTTTCTCTAACAAATCTTTCAATTGTTCTTTCAACTCTTTCAGCTCAGTGGGGGCCATCCTATAAGGTGGAATTAAGATAGGCTAGGTATCGGAAAGAACATCAATCACAAAGTCAATCTCCCCATGAGGAGGGACTCTGGCCAGATCCTTGGGAAATACTTCAGGAAACTCATTCATAATCGGGACTGACTCAAGAGTAGGAGACTAGACATCACAAGGTGGTAGATACAAACCTTAGAAATCATCTTTCTAGCTCTAAGATAGAAGAGAAATCATCAATGCCAAGGATCAAATCAAAATCAGTCATATCTAACTCAATCATATCAATGATAATATCCCTAAGCTCTATAGACTCTCTCAGCTTGAATAGACTCATCCACTAGATTAAAAACATCAAAGCATTCAAGAAGACTCTCAGGGGTCCTATCAAATCTACTGGCCACATAAGGAGTTAAAAAATATAATGTAGCACCAGGATCCATCAACATGTAACAATCAATAGAAAAGGCTCAAATCATACCCATCACAATTTCTGAGGAGTTCTCCTATCGACTACCCATGACATACAAACGATTTGTGGCCTCGCTTGCACCTGACGTAGTACCTCTTTGGTTCCTTTTAGCTGGTGGGGTTGGTGCAGAAGATTGAGCTCGGTCAACCCACTTTGGACAATTTCTCTTATAGAGACCTGCTTGGCCACACTTGTAGCATGTATCACTCCCCTTATGACATCTCCCAAGTGCAATGTACCACACTTGCCACATGCTGGCTTACCCAATGAACCTTGAGCCATACTGGCTTGTGACTGAGATCTATGGGCTCCAACATTCTGGGACCTCTAATCATTTCTAACTCTAGGTGCAGGTGCACTAGCAGATGATGGTGCTGGAAATCAGTTTCCATTCCCCTTCCTTCCAACCTCATGGTTGGATATTTTTACTTTCTTATTTCTGAACTCCTCTTTATTATGCTGCCTCTCCTCATCAGTTTTTTGTATAAAGGTCATTAATCTCCCTATATCCATATCACTCACAAACATTGCTCCCCTCCCATCTCTTTTTATCCCTCCATTCAACCCATCAACATACATCCACATCCTCCCCCTTAAATTTGTAACCATGTTCGGAGCATATTGAGACAGTTGAGTAAACTTCAGTCCATACTCTTGCACAGTCATATAGCCCTGTTTTTAGTTCAAGAACTCTCTTACCTTAGCCTCTCTTCGATCTCTTGGGAAGAAGTGCCCCAAGAAGGCTTAATTGAACATAGTCCAAGTCAGCTCGGGGGCATCCTCTTCTCTTCCCTTCATCCACTGGTCAAACCACAATCAAGACACACCCTTGAGTTGGTAAGCAACTAGTTCCACTCTGTTAGCATTAGTCACATGCATCACTTGGAACACCTTCTAAAGCTCTTCCACATAGTTCTCAGGATCCTAAGTGGATGCAGACCCTGTGAACTTAGGCGGATTCATCCTCAAGAATTCCTCAACTCTAGAAGTGTCATGGGCATCCTATCGACCTGCTCCTTATCTCGCAACAGGTGCTGTGATTTCCTGGGCTATAGTTTGAATAGCCTGGCACAACTTAGTATTGGAAACCTCATCCTACGGGGGCTGCACAATAGGGACAGCTTGTTCCATAGGCTCTTCATGTCCTTGAGGCTTAGGTGGGTTAACATGCTGTCTGGCTGGCATCCTCTACCTCTGATGGCACTTCTGGGAGGTATATTCACAATTCTGTAATGCGCAAAGCATGAATTAGAGGAGAACTTTCATAGAGCATAACTCTATATCACGATTTAGAACATGAATGAAGGGAAATAGTTCCAATGTCCTATAGCCTCCTGCTTATCAAGTGTGATCTACAACACACCCATAAGCAAGACTCTACTAGACACGACTTCATAGACTCCCTAGAACACTTCAATTCGCGCTCTGATACCAAGTTTGGTACGCCTTAGGAGGGTATCCAAGATGTGGCCGACACCTAGAGACTATTGATAGTCCCCAATCGAACCACTTGGCCTCATGACAATCATTCAATCAATAAAATCTACTAATCAATGGAAGACATAAAGAATGTAAATGGGCACATCTATCTAATCTCAAATAATAATAATATAATAGAAGGCTAGTAGAATGAATTAGCTCACAGTCTTAACAATCAACATTCGACTCGAGTCTGTGAAATATCTATCACTATCAGGTGGTGCCAATGACAAATCCATAGCTACCATAATCGAAATAATAATCTAACAAATGTCTAAATCTAAAGCAAGATAAAAATAACATAATGAATCCTCCAAAGTAAGGGAGGCTCACCAATCAGCTAAACGTCCTAGATCCTCAATGATGCGCCTGTTGATGATCTCTAATCCCTATATTTGCATCATAAAATAATGCAGCACCAAGTGGCGTCAGTAGGTAGAATGTACAGTAAGTAAAATAGCTGAATGAAATTGAATCAGGTAGAATAATGTGAAACATCAATCAACATCAAGGGTAATAACAATTAACATACCAAATGTCTATCTAAAGTAAGAATAAAGAGTAGACAAATGACTCATCTAACCTATCAAACCTCATCAATCAAATTAGACTCATCTTAGAAGGACTCATCTCATATTGACTCAGAGTACTCAGGTCAGAAACTTTTTGGAAGTTTCTCTTATCCAACAACAATCACTTATGAGCCAGTGACAATACAACAGTCTCAATGATGTTGCTACATCCATTCCATACTTGTCAGATAGGGAGAAAATTGAAACTATAGTAGACAAGTCCAAATGGAGACAACAATCTATAAGTCCTCTGTTGATATCGGGGACTTCTAATCAGAGGGAACCTCAACATAATGTAATGTGAAGGTCTTAATCCTCACCTACGATTGGTTACGTAGTTTGATGATGAGTAAGAGTTAGATTAACTATTACTCTTTCGGTGCTCGATACTCCTCCCATAACTCAATGCTCATAAAACATTCCATCCAATCAAACTATCTCAATCAATTCATCTCAATCAGCCTCGTAGAGGCACTATCTTTTAATCAATCTTATAGAGACCCTAATCCTCTCATCAATCAACATCTCAATCAGTAGCTCAAGGCTTAGAATAATTATTAGGAAATAATTAAATATATAATTCATTAGAGTTCATTTGGGAAGACTCATGGACAATCAAGTACTTTCAACCTATCATCTTTCTCACTTTCACAATCACAATCACAATCGACATTCTCAACCAAAGCTCTAGACTTTATCCCTATCTTCGTTCATGAAATCTTTATGAAATAATAAGTAGGGCTTATGCAATAATTCATGTAAAAACATCCAATTCAAAAAAAGAGTTTATGATGATCATCAACATACGAAAATACTTGTAATAATATAACTTTTCAAGAATTAGTCAAGAATTATGCATGTAAACTCGTGAACTTTCAACTTTCTTCTAAGACCATCTATGGGGTACATGAGAGAACAGTCTCATGCTTTTATATTATCCTTACATACCTAGGATGAAGCTATCAACAATCAACTCCAAGAATTGCCTTTGAATTCTTTAATCTACACTTCCCTCTTCTCCTCTCTCAAGCCCTAGTCTTTCAAGTGTTTAGAGAAGGCCTTAAATGGGGTTTTAGACCCTATTTATGTATCAAAGCGACCTAATTTATTCCTGTTTTGAGTTTAAAAGGTGTTAAGAATTGACCAAAATGCTCCTCAAATTAAAGGAAAAACTTTCAACCAGAAAATTGTTGTGGACTGGGTGCTTATATATACATTCTTGTCCGAAAAATTTCTGAATGAGTTTTTCAATTCCAGTAAAAAAAATAGAAATATAGAAGGCATGTCCACATCCCAAGTGCATCACACCTTAGGCGCACATATCCACTAGAAATTGTTTTGTATCGAATTTTTTTTGATCCGATGGCTCTAAAATTTTATTTCCATCAATCTCGGATGGAGCCAAAGATTGACTATTTTTTGGCCTTGGAGTATGATGGAATAAAGCAAA